>JAMKCH010019163.1:0-70390 GCA_023653785.1 Ophioderma brevispina | reverse complement strand
TATTATACCGACAAAAAATAATACATCAAAATAATCCTCTCAAGACTTTGGAATTTGCAGTTGAGAGGACTATTTAAATTTAGTTGAGTATATTTCAAAATTCTCCGATCGCCTACTTTACAGAGCAAAACCAGGCAGGAATTTTGTTCTCAATAATTCTCCAATTATCTCTTTACCCCGACCTTAAACACTGATATTTCTTCATGGACCACCTCATGTTTACAACCGTCATTATTTACAAGGAAGTTGAAATTAATAAATTTTAATCAAGTTAATTGATCCAACTATTTATGATGACCATTGCAATTTACTAGTCACTTACCTTCGGACTGTGTATGCTGTATTAGTAACAGAGGTATCAATACCAACAGAATTTATCATCATTTTGCCGCAATAATTCCCTGATGACCAGAATGCCTTCTGCTTTGAATTTTATTCACTTTTGTATTGTTTGAACTTTGGAATTCAAAGATAATGTGACCTGGCTGTTCACAATAATCTAGAGATGTATTTATTTTGACTGCTAGCTCTATATACTTTATTCAGGTAGTGGCGTCCAAGAATCCCAGATTTAGACGTCGAATTTGGTTTTAACGTACACTCGAATCTTGACGAAAATCCTTTATGTTATTAAGTATATTTTCAAAAACCACAAGAACAACTATTTCAAACCGTGGGAGCTGAAGAATCAACACACTGTAAAGTTATTTTTCTAATATTTATTAATGAATATCGACGAGACGAGCTCCTAACATGGTCCAATCAGTGGCGTACCGGGGTAGTCGATCCAGAGGGCAAAATTTCCAAGTCGTCCCTCCAAGGGGGCAAAAATTCGTAAGTGCGTCCCAGTGATTTTGCCTCCCATTCAGTCTGAATTGACCAAATTGCCAAATTTGCTTTAAATTTGCCCAATTAGGCTGCAATTGGTCGACATTCCCCGAAAAAGCGGGATAAAATGCATAATTTTTGGTCCATATCGTCCCGCTTTTTTTCGAGCCAGGGGGGGTCCAACTTCCCCGCCCCCTGCCCCCATCGGTACGCCACTATCCAATACTCCATAACCGGACGACGACAAAGCGCACATCATTTTGTGTTGCGTCCGTATTGCTATAAGATAGTTGATACATTTTTTGTGAGTGACTATATTTGAATGAGGCGTTCCGCCATGATCGCGTGCATCTTGATCTTTCTTTTCGTGGCAAATTCCAAAATCACAGTAGTGATTCATCGTCCAGGTTCATCAGGCCTGGGATTCATCTTGGGGATTTGTAGACCTCACAGTCCTCTAAAGCGCAGTTGGTTTGATATGTTCCACATCGATCTTGTAAAGGAAGTGTTTTTGTACGGCCATGCCAGTGTGACCATGCATTCCTATAGTCACAGTCTTTGGGCTTGCTGGATGGCTGTCTCACGAAACTGTCTTTTTAGGTTCAAGGTAAGAGAATGACGATTGTCCCCCCAAAAAAAAAAAAAAAAAACCAGACCATCTGTCATTGATCTAGGAGATCGTGGATACTGCGAATGTATTGCCCATGGATTGGGGTAACAAAGTGATTCCGTGGAATTCCTGATCATCAAAGGGTGTTGGGTAGGAATTAGGCTACAAATTCTCAAACTTCTTGGCAACTTGACCATCTGAAATTTTCCTTCCTGAGGTTTGCAGGAGCATGCTCCAACTCACAAACACACTCCTCTCATTACGGTACTACCACCGCACTGGTGGATACTAGCATTGAGTTCACAATACCATCTTTATTTAGCTTTTTCTCTTGACCATGCTCCAATATATCACAATTGATCATTTCAAAGTGGTTTTAAATAGAAATAATTTTCTAAAATCACTGCTTATTCAAGAGCGGATTAATAATTCCAGAGAGACCCATTAGCGATATTTGTTTGAAGGTCCATGGCACGGCTTGAGTAGACTTTCCTTTTCTTGCATTTTCGTACCTCAAACAGTATCCGGATCAGTATCTCAACACAGATTTTTTTAAAGTGAACATCGTGAAAGGATCCAATATACCCAATCGACAGGGCCTTCTCTTTGTTTCTGTTTTCCTGTTTTCGCTTTTCGCGAACGCGTCGCCAGATCTGGAGCTTGCTTTTACCCGAAGTTCACGTAAAAGTAGCAAACGAGACCACACCCCCGAAACGTGTACCAGCTATAACAAAAACCAACCACTCGATCGATACGACGCCAGGCCAGGAGACTTGAAATTTAAAAGTTCACGCTTTGGGTATAGTCGATGTACTGCGTCTAGAAAATACACAATAAATGTATTTTATACTTCATTATTAAATTGAGCTTGTTTCATGGGTTTAAACGTCTCCTCACGTGGCACGTGATTTGAAATAGTTTAATCTATTTTGATGAAGACGTATGCAGATACTATTTACATTGTAAATAGTAACCTCTCAGCCGTAAATAGTATACAATATTATATGACACTGATAGACCTTGTTAGAACTATGGACCCGAGGTGAAATCAATAGTACTATTTTGTCTGAGGTGGCGCAGCCCCGAATAAATTAGCACTATTGCAGTCACGGAGGGACCATAGTTTTGTAACAACTCGAATAAAGGCAGTTATATATTTGTTTTATAGACGTCATTCATATATTCATTGTTCATTGATTGGTTAAAAATTGTATAAAACAAGATGTAAAATTGAGATTTTAGACCTAGCCTATCCTATCGCTATCCAGCCCGAAGCCTAGCCTAGCCTACAAACCATGACCCATGCCGGCAGTCAATATTACAGTGTTGTCGTCACCCTACTTACAGACTAACCCCATCAAACATGGAGAGGCTGTTCTTAATCTCTTTTTAGTGTTCAGCACTTTCCATGTCATTTCTTGATCACTTAACAGTTGGAATCTTGGCTGATTTTGTAGCCGTACCGTCACTCACTACATTTTCGCTTGTATCCCTGTTGACAATTTGTTTTGAATATCATGCTACACAGGCGGACATTGTGCTAAAATTGGACCGTAAATAGTCTTTTTTGGAAGCCGTAAATTTCTTTGAGACCTAAATAGTTTTTTTGAGACCGTAAATAGTCTTTTTCGTGCGAATGGTATTTTAATGATTTAATCATGTGACCAACTTTTAACCAATCAATGAACAAGAATATATGAATGACGTATATAATATACAAAATATATACTTACATGGAGGCTCTGGTTAAAAACGTTGGGGCGTCCCGAGTGACTACACGCGCACGCTATCGAGTCAAGTTACGCGAATTAATCGCGTAAATAGTACCTCCCTGATCCGTAAGATAACTTCTGAAATGAACTATTTACAGGTTGGGCGGGTCTTATGGTACTTTTACGGATGGCGCGATTTCTCGCCGCATCGTTGAACTTTTTAATCACGTGATATGAGTTTCAACCAATAACACTCTTAAAATTTATTAATGAAAGTACACGCCAATTTTCTTCATGGTAGTTTTACCACACAGCTACCACCGAGTCAGACATGGATTACCTACCCCTAGACGTACACTCGCCGGCCAGGATTCGTGTATTTTTGCCGCATATAGACGGATCGTACACAAACAGCGGAGTCCTGCACTGTCGTGGAGTAGCTACTTGGTTACACCGGCTCTATGTCGCGCTCGGTATTTTCTCATGCCCAAAGTTGTTTTTTGATTATTGTTGCCATATATTTGCATTTTTTATTACCAGTGCAGTTATATGGGGTTTTTTGATGGATGCTCGATTTGAATTTCGTATGATTTTCCTAAAAACTTCAAAAAACCTAACGGAGCCCAAGTGTATAGCGCCCTCACTTCCATGAATATTTTTCACCCCCCCCCTCCCTCAAAATGGCGTCGTGCTAACCGCGGGGTAGCTACGTGGTACCTGCATGTCTACACCGGTACTGTCTACTCAACATCCCCTTCTCTCACCTAGTGGGCAATTACAGGGTGGCCTTGGGTAGGTAAAGCAGAGTACCCACATTAACTGTATACCTAATAACGTGTACTTAGTAAGCCCTATCTTGCAGCTACTGCCTCTCATTTAGCCCAGTGTGTACTGGGCAGTTGCTACCGAGGTAGACATGGTGTAGCTGCCGTCATAGGCTACCACGTGAGTAAGAATCCGGCCGTGTATATATATCTGTCTTGTGATATTGCGCAATGCGCTGTAACGCAGCGAGAGTCCTAAACCAGCTGGTTACCCTGTGTACAAGCCCATAGACAATTTTCGATCAATGGTGAGAGCGCCACCACCATTTTCGTATAAGCTACCTAATTATTTATGCATAAACGCACACATGACGTCACCGAGGGATGACGTAGAGTAATAGCGCCGCGCACGACTGGCGAACTATAACTACAGTTGTTCAATGCAGAGCAGTCTGCGTACTGCATCATTCCTCTTGTTCGAGTGTCCTATCCCGATTATTTAGGATCCCTGGTACTAATACAGATAGTACATAGTAACTTGCGGTTTGTGAACTCGCTGCATGGCTAAGGCGACTTTGCATTGAGTATTGAGAGACGAAAATTCATGTAAATTTATTGATGAAGTATATAAAACGTTACAACAACAGCCCCAAGAATTTGCAAATGATTTATTTACTTTGAGTAAGATTAATTCATAAATTAGCACACAAAATATTGTAAATTAATAATATCAAAAATCATGAAAATAGACCGGAGAAACCAGAACGACAACCCGCCATCTTGGTTCAGCTTATGGGCAAACATTGGGGGGTCTTCGTGTACGACGCGGTGCCCGGGAAGGGAATTCGTAAACATTCGGTAGTTGCGCAGATTTTTCTCATAGAGCGATCGTTGCCGCCTACACATAGATGCAACCAAAGGTTACGCGGTCTTTGCGTCAAACAACTGAAGATCGACAGGCGCGACTACACAGAACCCAACTTAAAATTCGCAATTTGTAGAGCTCGGATGCCGCAAGGGGGAGGTTTTTGAGATACTAATTTCTCTCAATTTACTTGATCGTTCGAGAACACCTTCAAGACCATTTCGGAGGTTTAATATTGGACAACAAGTAAAAAATAAATAAAAACCATGTTTTACCTTGGCTGCAAGAATCGTTTTGCATTTTTCTTATGCAAGTATGCCTATGAAAAATGACCATAATGATTTTCTTGTAAAATTGAAACTGGAACCGATCACAATGACTCGTTTTCCTTTTTTCCAATGTAATATGAAAGGCAAACTTTCAATTTTTATTATTTTTTTTTCTTTTCTTTTTCTTGCATGTGTAGCAAGGAGAAACGCCGTTTGTTTTTCATACTTGCTCAACAACACAACATTACTAAATCGCGTTCGGCGGGAGCGAGGTGTCATGACAGATATACGCGATTGGGGAAACGCGCAAGGGGTCGTATCTGATGCGGCCACCAGAGACGCTTCCAGAAATAAACGCGTCTACATTCGTTGTTTTCCGCGGGCAATCCGACAAGAACACAGACCCTAAATTTTTTTGCCCCATGTGTGACAGAGCCATTGTACAGGAAAGAATATGGCGTCCGGCTTCTCCGGCCTATTTTCTATGTATCAAAATATCCCTGGTTTTGTGTGCATCACTGGTGGTATGGTAGCAATTATCATTCAAGAGAACCGCGGAGAATGTTTCGGAGTTTACTTGAAACTATACTTGGTCCTCACCTCAAGTTGAAGGTGACGTCATTATGCGTCTTTGCATTCCAACAAGCGTCTCGATCGTGCCGCCTTTATTATTCGCGTGCGTATCATGTTATGATTTCAAGCATAGCGCACGCGATTCATGGCTGCGCAACATCAAAGTCCGCAGTGACGTCCCCTTCAACTTAAGATGAGACAAACTATAGGAGATCAGACCTAGCTAGCCTCAAGGTGATATGTGTCTGTCCATAGGTGGCGCACTGCTGTTATAATTACACAGTCAGTGAGTAGCCTGCTATTATATCCCAACTCTATACTGTAAAACATGTGTAATGGTATAGGCATTTCCAGACTTTATATGCACATACTCAATATAGAGAGGACTAGAGTCCTTCTAGTATTTGTTTTGAGAGGATATCTAAAGCTTGGTGAGAGCAGATGATTGGAAAAAGAGTATCACAACATCATTACTCCAAGGAGAGTTTCTTAACAATCCTGCTTCCAAGAGTAGAGTACACCTATTGCTTCAAGGTTGACGCGACATAGTCTTCTGTAGTGGCATTGTCATATGAGTCTCGCTCCAGTAGTTTCGTTCCGCCTGTGTAGCCGTCTTCGGTTTCCTCCTCGCGCATTTTCGGGCTCCTGCGTTATCCAATGGGATAACAAGCTACCGCACTTTTGGACTTTTATTTAGTCACCGGTCCGAGCTTCGGCGAGCATTAGGAGCTGTTTCTTCAGTAAGGACCAGTCGTCCGTGGACACTTCCCACTCTTGGAAATTGCAGTTTTTGCGCTGGAATAATTCGCCAGGAGTTCCTTTTGCAAGGTTCTGCACCTTTATAGTAATCTTGCTGCACCCCGCGTCGCGGCACACATCAGGTAGTAAGTTTAGTAGTTTCACATTATAACAACTTTATTATAGATTAATCTTTTGATGATTGATACCTAATTCTAATGTTTAATGAGATGATTTAGACCCACGATTAAAATAATACTTTGTTTTAAAATTTGTAAATCAATTTCACAGTGATTGTTCTAATTATCGAGTTGAATCCGTAGTTTTGAGGTGGTTTTGGCCTTGGGTCAAGGTGACCGTAACAAAACCAAATATCATTATTGCAATTATTTTGCTCTGGCTTACTATGGTCCCCAGTGACATTAAGCAGGCTTTGCGCCCCTCTGGAAAATAGTAGGCCTACTTGATTTCACCTCGGGCTCATAGTTTAAACCAGTAGCCTCTCATGGCTACGACCCCCGTCAAGGGGTCATGGAAACTTATTTTTTATCTCGTTTGAACGAGATACTATCTCTTGAACGATTACTATCTCGTTTGAACGAGATTTACTATCTCGTTTGTACGATTTACTATCCGTCTGAACGAGATACCATCTCGTTTGAACGAGATAATCCTCGTTTGAACGAGATACTATCTCGTTGAACGAGATATATCTCGTTTGAACTGAGTTACTATCTATCTCGTTTGTACGAGGTATTAACTCGTTTGTCCGAAGTTATTATTCTCGTTTGAATGAGAATGCTATCTCGTTGACGATTACTATCATCGTTTGTCAGTTATTATCTCGTTTGAACGAGATCTTATCTCGTTTGAACCAGATACTATCTCGTTTGAACGAGTTACTATCGCGTTTGAACGACTTACTATCTCGTTTGAACGAGTTATCTACTATCTCGTTTTTGAACGAATACTATCTCGTTTGTACGGGTACCTATCTCGTTTTGAGAACGAGATACTACTCGTTGTACGCGTTAACTATCTCTTTTGTGTACGCGATACTATCTCGTTTGAACGAGTGTTCTGTCTCGTTTGTACGAGTTCCCTATCTCGTTTGTAAGAATTATTAACTCGTTTTTATGAGATACTATCTCGTTTGTACGAGATACTATCTCATTGTACGACATAGTATCTCGCTTTGAAACGAGTTTCTATCTCGTTTGAACGAGTTATTATCTCGTTTTACGAGTTTTATAGTATGTCGTACGAACGAGATAGTATCTCATTCAAACGAGATAATATCCCGTTTCAACGAGATAATACTCGTACAAACCGAGATAGTACTCGTACAACGAGATAGTATATAGTTCAAACGAGATAGTATATAGTTCAAACGAGATAGTATATAGTTCAAACGAGATAGTATATAGTTCAAACGAGATAGTATATAGTTCAAACGAGATAGTATATAGTTCAAACGAGATAGTAACTCGTTCACACGAGATAGTATCTGTTCAAACGAGATAGTATATAGTTCAAACGAGATAGTATCTCGTTCAAACGAGATAGTACTCGTTCAAACGAGAAGTAATCTCGTTCAAACGCAGATAAATATCTCGTTCAACTAGATAGTATCTCGTTCAACGAGATCGTATCTCGTTTCAAATACGAGATGTACTCTTTCAACGAGATAGTAACTCGTACAACGAGATAGTAACTCGTTCAAACGAGAATAGTAAACTCGTTCAAATGAAGATCGTAATCTATCTCGTACGTTCAAACGAATAGTAATCGTTCAAACGAGATATTAACTCGTTCAAACGAGATATAACTCGTTCAAGACGAGATAGTATCTCGTTCAAAAAAACGAGATAGTATCTCGTTCAAAAACGAGATAGTATCTCTTTCAACGAGATGTATCCTCGTTCAAACGAGAAAGTATCTCGTTCAACAAACTAGATAGTATCTCGTTTCAAGACGAGATAAGTATCTCGTTCAAACGAATAGTCACATCTCGTTCAACGAGATAGTTATCTCGTTCAACACGAGATAGTAACTCGTTCAAACGATATAGTACTCGTCAAAGACAGATAGTAATCGTTCAAAGAGTGTATCTCGTTCAAACGAGATAAAAAATACTGTTTCCATGACCCCTTACGTGCTCCGTACAGCAGTATATATTTGTATAGTTAATCTTACTGATTTTTCCTCACAGTTATCTTCTCGCCTTTACAAGTAGTAGGTCACCGTGGAGAAGAGTTTACCCCGTTTTTTCTATCAACACGCAGGTGCAAGATTTTGCCAATGGCAAATACAGCCGAATTTACCAGAAATATTCGTAAATGGCCGTTAACCCCTTGTTTACCATGTTTAAGCCACTATATTGCTAATGCAAATTGGATTATTTTAAATACAAATTTAAAATGAAAATTCACGTGCAAGAATGAATTCAGTATTCACAAATATCCGACGCTATTTCCTAAAAGAAGTGGTTTTGACTTGCTTAAATAATGTTACGACCATGGCATTTTAATAATATACGTTGGCGATCCTATCAGCGATTTTCTTTTATGTTTAGGCCATTTTTCATTCTTGACAATGAACCAAGTTCAGCGGTAGACCAGATTCACCAAATTTGACTGAGTATGCTTTCCCCTAAGCATCTCCCTACGCCTAAAGCACGCGAATACAAATAACCAAGGCGCGCGCGCCGTCGTGCATACGTCGGGCATTCGCATTTACCATTACGCTGCACACGCTGTACACTCGTCACATTTAAAAGCCTGGGGTGGTCCCGCTCAAACACGAACTAAAAGGCAAGCTAAAATGCTACTTTTACGTCGGCGTCTGTAAAAGACGTGCGGGCGTACGAGCGTACGTACGTACGGAACGCACTTGTGCTTAGCCATCCAATTTCCCCACTTGTTCGAGTTGCATGTAATGGGCGGCGCCCAGAGATTGACTATATGAGGGGACTGGTTAAAATTAGGCCCACATTGGTGGGGGGGGCCCCCCCAAGGTGAGGCTCAAAACCAAAATATGGCCCCAGGCTGAGGGGGGCACAGTCTGGTTTTTTCAGATTACCGAGGGCTTATATTTAACCAAGACCCGAATAAAACCGTCAATATTTGTTTATAAATGTTCAAATGACTACTAAATTAATATTTTATACACCCAACTAAGGAAACTTTTGTCAGTGTGTCTTCTACCAACAAAGAGTTATCGATCGCGACCCTTAGTTTTTTTCACAATGTCCAAGAAAATACGCCTGTTGCGTGTCCCGCTGACTGCCTTACTGTTTTAGTATCATTTAAAGGAGACGACCCATGTTTGCAGGAAGGGATGCTATGGGCCAGACTCCTCAATGTGATGTTGCTGGTGGGGGTATCGCACACCTCCGCATCAATAGTTTGTTAGCTTCCCAGGTTGGATAAATCAGGTTGTTAGGAAAAGGGAAAACAACCTTTTCCCCCCCATCGTCCCGGTAACGACGGTGTAGAATGGGCACTCGATTCAGTCGACCCTTCAGCAACCATTATTTTCATTCTTATTCCGTGTTGCTATGGAGCCCCCCCGGACTAATGGCTCCAGGGGGACTATAAACTAGTCTTTATTTTACAAACTGGTGTAATATAGTCCCCTGTAGCCATAGTATGGGCTCCAGAGACAACGATAAAGCCGAAACTAATGTTGGTGTGAAGAATTGACTGAATCGATTGCCTCAGTAGGGAGAATTGCAAATATCAATAAGTTTCATAAAGAACCAATGCGCATGAATCTATTCATATTTGCAATTATTATTATGCCGTATCTCATCCTTTGAGTCCATGCCCTATGCGTGTACGCGACTGTACGTACGACGTACGCGCGACGCCCTTACGTCTTGTCCAGACGCCGTTTTTTACGGTCCTTCCGGTTCATCGCGGGCCAACTCGAATATCACTTTCTTTTTGAATTCCCTTCAAAGCTGTCTGAAACCCATGATGTTTTCCAATTATTTTATATATTACTGTGAGTGAACTGAATTTGGGAAGTAATTATTTAAGTATTTTTAAAAGCATGGACCTTTAAAATCGACAGTTTGTAAGGGGTAACAATATCCCTGGTATAAAATTAAATCGGTTAAAATACGAATAAGTGGCAGCCTTTTAGATTTTTGTCCTCCTGTGGTCCTGTTTATTTTATTGCAAATAGCTTACAATACTGTATTAAAAGGACATTTCGTGATCCACTATTCATCCACCAATTAAGGCAGGTTTCATCTTGGTGGACCTACTGCAGCATACGACAACGTGTTGGCAATGCACCAAGGCCCTGATACTCCAAGTTCACGACCATCCTGGATCGTCACCTTGTACATTCATATGTAACATGCTTGCACCCGCGTATCTTTATTCTCAGACCATTGATGGGCAGAGTAGTCGGTCTGCGTCGTCTGAGGACGATTACCACAAGGATCTATATTGGCTCCTATGCTGTTCATTTGTATAATCACGATTTAATCAACAACATCTAGACAATATAGCTATGCCGACGTCTTGCCCTCTCCCTTCGGACATAGCACTGGCGAAGTAGAAAAAAGCGCACAAACTACTTACTACAGACATGGGGCCGCTACTTGCGCATATCGGCAGACCTGAGACTGAAGTCTGAGCGAAGAATCGCAAGACCCACGCTCTTACTGCCCTTCCACCTCAACCCCAAAGAGGCTCATCACCAGCTTCACATCAACCTCAATAGAGCGCCTCTGCAATACATTCCTACACCTACCCCAACCTACGTGGGAGTGAAGCTTGACCGGCAGCTTACTTACCGTCAGCACCTCGAGTCCGTATGCCGCCAGGTCTCTTCGAGGAATCAACCTCCTGGTGCCGACTTGCCTGAATCTTCATTGGGTTTCCAACGCACCGACCTTAGGCCCCCCTGCCTTGGCTCTGGTCTACAATTCACTGCTAATATGCCGCCCCAGCATGTGCAATAGCTCTCACACAAAGAAGCTGGACACAGTACTCACCGAGACCTTGAGAACCATCACGGGCTGCCTCCGTCCTACTCCACTGACTTCTACCAGTGGCTTTCATCAGGCATTGCAGCACCTGACAGTACTTCGGAGATAACCCACATGCATAAACTAGTGAATGGGCCCTGCTGACCAAGCCCTGCTGCATCACACTGCCAAGAATCACGCCAACTCGGTAGACAGATACTGCGCTCTCGCCGACCTTTTCTGCCGACCACGCGCTAAACCTCCACTTCCCCTTTCAATACATCTTACAGCCCTGGAATACTGCTGGCTTAGATCAACACAAGAAGACCAATCACTCTCTATTACACCGAAACACAGAACGACCACTGGCAGCAATCTCCACTCCAGAATGGGTCCCCTTAACCGGATTCGCACAGGATCGGTCGCTTCAATTCAGGATCAACCGATGGGGGCTGCGGGCCATCGCCAGTCTGCCAATGTTGTTTCTTCCATCACAGCCTGCGGATCACATTCTCAAGAGTGCCCTACTTTCGTCCACCGGTGGACACAAATTTCTCAAACCCCAACCAATCAACAATGCGGTTGGCTCCATAGCTTACAATATTTCGCTGCTGCCTCATACGCAGAAGAAGACGATCACCAATTTACTCTCAAAAAACGGTGATATTTGTAATTAACCTGAACCGTTGACCCCAAGTATGTTGTCACTAGTTACGTGCAGACTCCTCAAATTCTTGAGATCTTGTAATTTGGTATTTGAAATTAGCAGGCACACTGGTCAACGACGTCCGTTCGTGCGTGCAAGTCCAAAATCACAGTGGAAGATCCGTTTTTTAAACCGCTGATAGTTTCATCATCCAGTTTGATCAGGCCCTGAATTCTCTTGGGGACTTGTAGACTCACGTCATCTATGATGTGGCTAATGGTTTGTTGGTCTCCAGAAAAACAATCCGCAGTTTGGTGACGTTCATACTGGACGATCATGGAGGAAGTTCTTTGTACGACCAACGCCATTTCTTAGCTGTTGAGGTGACCCTGCTTTCCTATCAAGGTCACAGCCTTTGATGGGCTGTCCACAAACTGCTTTTAGGTTTCACAAAATAGAGGATGACCATTGCTCATAACCATCTGTCATTAATCCGGGATGATCGATAGGGATACTGTGACGCAGTGTCATGGATTGGGTAGGGCAAGTAATTCCGTGGAATTTCTCTGAAATCCTCAAAGGGTAAAATTTTTGTGGGGGGGATTTAGGCTACCAGTCATCACATTTCTTGGCGAACTTAATCGTCTGAAGGTTCCTCCTAAGGGTTGCAGAGCTATGCCAGACAGAATTGGAAGATCTTCTACAGGCTCACCAAAAGCAACCACTAAAAGGCTCATTGCATCATTCAGAACGACATCAATCTGTGTGAATGTAAACTGTGACCCATACTGTGCAAGCGTATTCAGCGGTGGAGTAAGCCAAGGCAACAGTTGATGTATGTTAGGTTGTCAAAAGATGCACCTCATCCAGGTCTGCGAGCTTCTGAGGAGGTTGACACGATAACTGCGCCTTGGCAGTGACTGCCTTGGTGTTTTGATTGAAAGTAAGGCCTGCGTCCATAGAGTGATGTTAAGTTTCTCTTTTTTGCGCATCGATTTGCAAGGTGGAAAACAGAGCCTACGGTCTTGGGTTTTCTGAGTTTCAGTGCCATCGGTGGAAGAATTGCTTACAGTGATTAGGTCTCTCTGCAGCACTGTTTCTAATGACTCAAAAGAGTCAGCAGCTATTCCAGTGCCCTGTCGGTCTGCGTAGGAGTACTGCGAACACTCCCTTTGGCATATCGAGACTAGATGTTTGAAGAGACTGGGTGCCAGGACAGGACCTTGTGGGACAACCATCCTAAGTTTGCCGCTTTTACTCTGCTGGCCCCATTTGATTTCTCCAGGACGAAGATCGGTCTTGGATGAGCAGCATAATGAACTTGACAAGCCTGACATCAGGGAAGATTTAGAGTAGCTTGGAGGTACGAGACCTCGATGCCAGACTGTATCGTATTACGCATGCATTAGGTCTATGAAGCTGCTCCAAACTTCTGCTTCTTCTGGAGGCTGTCTCGATGTCATTAATTTGTCCCTTGCTATCTGATCATTTTGTTGATTTCCTCTTCGAAATCCCCAGCTGGGTGCGGGTAAATTTTGGCCTCGACCGTATCATTGATCCTGGCCGAGTATCGTCGCCTCAAGCAGCTTTATCGATGTGAGATGTAGCTATATGGTCCCTTGAACTCCTTGGGCTCCTTTGGGCTGGTTTCTTGGGCTTCAGGCTTGCAATGAACCTTTGAAGTCTTCAATCTGGAGGGAATAGTTGACGTTCCCATAAAAGTAGAAAGGAGAGTTTGAGTCCCGTCGCACAGCTTCGGTGCCATATTCTTCAAGAATTCTGTATGGATTGTCATGGCCGGAGCTTTCCCATTCTGAGAACTTTGAATTGCTTTCGGTGAATCTCATCGTAGTGAATGGTTGGGACATGGGGCTTGACGACGGTGGAGATGTTGGTATAAGCTGTTTATAATCTCTGCATTAACGGCACGAGAGTGGGCTTTCGCCTGTGTGGGTGTGGTCTTGCCACTTTCCGTTGTTGACAAGTGCTGAAGCGATGTAATTTGCAGAGACAGGACACTGCTTGCTGACAGCTACGCCCGTGAGCTTGTGATGGTGTTCCAGGCTTGCGGCTTGAGTGGGTTAAGTGATTTTGGATATCTCCTCCTCCCAATCTGGTGCGTCTCTTTGGCCAGCAGATCCAGTAGCTGTTGTCCCTTTGCTATTCCCTCTGTTTAGCATGGTAATTACAATACACTTTGTATAACTCGTCGCATTCCTTGTCCCAACAGGGGTGTAGGGATCCTCTGCCTCTTGGGAATGGAATGTTTCGCTGCTTGGTGAGCTGGAGCAGAAGTCAGAATATTCATCGTTGATGTTAGATAGCCGGGTCCTTGCAGGCAGTGGTAGGACCGTTGCGGTGAGTTGTTTGACCAGTTGCTTCCTGAAATTCCATCTCTTTCGTAGAGGCTGGAGATCGTGCCCTTGATGTCACTGGTGACCAGGATAGGCAATGACCTGATCTAGGTAACGAACATTAGCTCAACCTCAAAATGCCAGCACATTTAATCATGTGAATGAATAACAAAAGAGGTGCTAGAATCACGTAAAATTAACCGTATCTTCGAAAGCAGAATGCCTTTTCTTGAAACAGTTTTTTAGTATGGTAAGCTTCCAACCCACCGCAGATAATTTACCCCTAACTTTTTCTGTCAACTCCTAAAGATTAAAAAAACGCCTCATTAATGACCACCTCCATGTGGGCACCTAGTTCAATCTGAACGGTCGGTTTTATCCATGGGATATAGCCCCGCCACATAACACACCACACCCTTTTCCCCACACACAACAAAAAACCGCACACGCACCGCGCCACATACATACAACATACACACACACCAAACATTTTAATTAAGGCTCATGTACTACTATAAACCGTAACAGTTCGAAACAAAAGGAACACACAATGATACAATTATAGCATTGAGGTCACAATCCCATCTTTAATTACTTGAAAATCCGTTGTACAACTGCTCAATATTCAAGTCGATCATTCAAAGTCGTTTAATACATGTTTGAGCGAAATATTCTATTAAATAGAAAATATACTTTCTAATCCCATTGAAGTGCTAAGCTGCATATTTCCGAAGCTGATTAGTATATTCCATCCATAGAGCCCATTAGCAATATTCTTGTGTTAAATTAACACTTTGTTTAGCTTATATAGCACAATTAATATCTTTTGTATAAATTTTAAATGGGTTAAGATACTAAATGTACAGCCTTCTAGATTTTGATCCTCCTGTGGTCCTTGCAAGAGGCTAAAGTAGCCATATCAAAGGGGTTATTTTCGTGATCCATAGGGGGCCAGTCTCATCCCCCCCGTTTTGAAAGTTGAGATTTTTACTTCATCTGAACCGTTGACCCCCGTATGTGTGCCTAGTTTTTACTGTATATCAACCTTAAATCTGCAGAATTCATATTGGTATTTAAATTAACAGCCCAGTGCCTTTGGGAGCAACACTGATACGACATTACTCATACCATAAAACCGCCTGCTCTAATCTCAAATAAACAGTGTCCATAAAATGTGAAATCTAATTTGTACGGCTGGTCAATCTCTCTATCAAAAATATCCCCATCTGAAAGGATTAAGTGAGACTGTTTTCTTTGGTACAAAACTACTTCAATTTCTAATTTCGTATAGGAGTCAATACGAAATTCAGCCTAATGTTTTCCTATTGAAATCTAAGCATATGCAACATCACCTTTTGCTTTCATTTACGCGATTTTCTGTAGCCAATGAAATCTAATTGAGTGTCTATTTAATAATGAACTCACTACATAGCACAGAAAAATGGATGACTTTAAATCTCTCGTTGCCCTTTTAATTTTGTGACTCACACACAAGGTTTTTTTTCCAAAATCAGTAGTTCTATTATGATCCATTAAAACACTTTAAATGCCCCCCCCCCCCCCCCACCAAAAACAATAACAAAACCCTGTAGTTTCTGTTTAAAAAAATGGTGGTATTTCCCAAAAAAATATCTAGACAGTTTTACATCTATTTGACAATGTGAACTGCCTATAAATTCCTCGGGGTCACTTGCGTTCTTCGGAGAGAGTAATCTACAGATGTCTCATGAACAACAACTTTAAAAAAAACAATGAGTCCAAAACACCTCAAATTACCAAATAAGAGTTCCTATATTTTTTTCATGACAAATTGTTTTAAGAATACACTCTTCAAGTAATTTAGACCTGAACCGTATATTTTCAGTTCATTTTTTATCAACGAATTTAGTAACACAAAACGGAAATGGCATCAACTATTCATTCTTTTGGCAGAACTTGGTTTTTAACAGCTTAACTTTTGACAACTGTTTTAGTACAACTTCAAAACCAGTAAGCGTAACAGACAACGAGGGGAACTTGCCACCCCAGAAGAGCTGATCGTTCGGGAATAAAAAACTTGAAAATCATGCTAATCAGCCATTTTTGCTGCTCACGCAGGACTTATCATCTACAACCAGAAAATCTGCCTAAACTCCACTTCAACCGGAAATCTACCCTCAAAACCATGATTTTCCCCTCGACATCGAACCCCTGTTACGCCACTCGTTCAAAACCAGAGGGTGTTTTTGAAAAAAAAACCATAATGTCATTGCAACGTGCCCTATCTGTAATGTACTAAAACCATGTCATACTTAAGAATATTTTTTTTTCAAATAGTGAAAACAAGACATTCCAATCATGCTAAAAATCCTAAGGTACTAACGCTTTGTGGGTTAAAATGAGCGTAAAGTCAGGATTTTGTGATTTTTTGTGGGATCACAGACCTATTGAATTTGGAATTTTCCCAAACTGGTCCATGTGGGATTTGACTTCAATGCACCCTCTGGTTCACAACTATGTAGAAATTAGACAATGCTATAACACATAGCTATGCTGGGCTACCTATTCCTATAGTGTTCATTTTACATAGCAAAGCTATAAATTATTAGAAACCAACAATAACACAAAAACGCAAACTCCGCGGTAATGGTCGAACCGTAGATGTTCGAGGTTTTTGCCTGCAAAATATAGAATACTTTTATGTGTAAAATGCTTTTTACAAAGCAGATTGCGAGAAACGTAACACATACAAATCAACATAACCCCTGAGCCCCCAACACCTTAACATTGGCAGTATGAAACATATGTAATAACATAATCCATTATGTATTGTAAAAGTAATTGGGTTATATTCGCAAATACAGTAAAAGAGATAAGAAAGCGCTGTTCGGAGGGAAAATGCAATTGAATCAGCCTGAAATCGAAGCCTGAATCAAGCGTTATACATGCAGTACTTTTTAATGAAACAGTAATTACAATTGATCCATGTTTAAAAAACACGGTGCGTGCTGAAGTTAAACGTGAACGACAGTCACGCTTATGACGCATTCCACAAAAGAAGAGTTGATTTCCAAAAAGGACCTAAGCCAATAGCTGCCCTGTGCAATTTTAAGAATTCTGACGGGCTATCAATGTTTTAATCATCATAATCACCGAATTGGTGACTTAATTTTAACCTCCATAATAAAAGAATAACCTCTATATATAATAAATTAAATTGAAGTTTGATTTCCAAAAGGTCTATCCAAGTCTGTCATTTTATAAATAACCAGGTTTTCTAGATGGAGAAAGTATGTTTAAAAATTAACTTAGAATATAAAAGTGAAAATTACCAACCAATTGCGTATCAATTTTATTGTCAATGTGCCATTCGATATTACAAATGTCAAATATAACCCTAGAAATATGACAAAAGGCTGCCATGGGGATTTAGGCCCTTTAGGAAACCAGCTCTCAAATACGACCATGTGAGCTTATGCAAATACTTAACAGAACTACTTCTCAAATTGCCCAAAGTATATGGAAAAATTTCAGGACCCCTGAATTATTTTATTTTTGTTAGGACTCAGTTCTGTCAGGTCCCTCATTTGGATCAGAACCCTCAAACAATGGTGCCTTTTCGAAAAACAAAGATCGCCGCACAGACTTGAATCTAACATCTCTTAAGCGTGGATCCTGGGGTTTCCTACCGAAATTCTTTTTTTTTATACCGAAATTCCTATCCCACACTGCACCAACGAATGTTACGAGTAGCTAGATATGGCACACTCCAATCAAGGCACGCTCGCGGTTCAGTGCGCCTCCTTTAAACTACGCGCACATTTTGTGGCGCACAAAAACGCAAGGCAATCAAAGAGTACTCGTTTACAGTAAAATTCATGTACATAAACGGTTTTCGCACATTTTGACGAAAACTGACCGTATGACACAAAACACCATAGCATATATATATCTGCGCTATTTAATTTTATCTACTCCTACATGCGTTGTGCAATTGTGGGATAGGATTTCGGTAAAAAATTATTTCCGGTAGGAAACCCAGGATCCACGATTGGTATAGTCGGGCCTACCTACCGGCCTTTTCTGTGAGACTGCATATTAAGATGAACAAACGCGTCATTAATGAACAACTCCAGGTGCACTTAGTCAATCTGAAACGTCGGTTTACTACATGGATATAGCCCCGCCCACATTAACACACACCACACCCTTTCCCACACACAACAAAAAAACCGCACACGCACGCGAGCACACATACCACGAAATACACACAAACACAAACTATTTAAGGTAAGGCGCAATGTACACATACCGTACAGGTTTCGGAAACAAAAGGAACACCAATGATAACAATTATTGCATTGAGTTCACAATCCCATCTTTAATAGCTTGAAATCCAGTGTACAATGCATCAATATATCAAAGTTCGCATCATTCACGTCGTGTAAAGACTATTTGAGCGAATACATTACTATTAAATAGAAATAGCTTTCTAAAAATTCTTGAATGGCTAAGATGCCATATTTCAGAGCTGATTAGTTATATTTCCAGAGAAGACCCATTAGCATGTTGTTTAATTAACACTTTGTAGGGCCTATTATTGCTTTAGAAAAAAATATATTTGTATAAAATTTAAATTGGGTTTGTTTTTTTAAAGATACAAATGTACAGCCTTCTAGATTTTGCTCCTCCGGTGGTCCTTGAAAATAGGCTAACATAGCACATATCAAAGGGGTTATTTCGTGATCCATAGGGGGACAAGTTCTCATCACCCTTTGAAAAGGTTGAGATTTTTACGGACTGAACCCGTGGACCCAAGTTATGTGGCCTAGTTTTTACTGTAGATCAACCTTTAAATCTAGCAGAAATTAATAATTTGGTATTACAAATTAGGCGCCCGTGCCTTTGGGAGCACACTGAAACAATCATTAGCTCATAACATAAAAACGGCGCCTCTAAAATTCTCAAATAACAGGTGTCCATTAAAAAATGGGAAAATCTAATTTTGTACGGCTTGTAAAGCTCTCTATCAAAAACTCCCATCTGAAAGATTAAGCCCCTGAGAAATGTTTCTTTGGTACAAAAACTGCATTTTAATTTCGTATCGGAGCCATACGAAATTCAGCCTATGTTTTCTATTGAAATATAAGCATATGCAAATCCCTTTTGCTTTCATTTTACGCGAGTCTGTCGCCAATATGAATCTATTGAGTGTCTAATTTATAGAATCACTACATAGCACAGAAAAATAGGGATTTGACTTGAAATCTCTCGTGACCTTTAATTTGTTGAATAACACAGTTTTTCCCAAAAATAGTAGGTTCGATCTCTGATCCATAAACAAATTAAATGCCCCCCCCCCCCAAAAAAAATAACAAATACCTGTAGTTTCCTGTTGAAATGGTGGATTCACCAAAAAAAAAATCTAGACAGTTTTACCATTATACTGTTGAAAATGTGATGCGAATTCCTCAGGGGTCACTGCGTTCTCGGTAGAGAGTAAACGAAGATGTATCATGTAAACAACAACTTTAAAAAAAAAAACAATGAGTCAAAACACTCAAAATTAACCAAATAATGATTCCTATTATTGTTCAGACCAAATGTTAGAATACACTCTTCAAGTATTGACCTGAACCGTTATATTTTCAGTTCATTTTTTTTTACACGAATTAGTATACAAAAAAAAAGAAATGGCAATCATATTCATTATTTTTGGACAGTGAAACTTGGTTAACAGTTACTTTGAACAACTGTTTAAGTAAAAAACTCAAAACCAAGTAGCGTAACAGGCCGAGGGGAGATGCCACCCCAGGGAGAGCTGCGTTCGGGAATAAAAAAACGTGAAAATCATGCTAAAGCAGACCCTTTTTGCACTGCTTCACAGGATATTTTCATCTACAACCAGGAAACTGCCTAAAATCCACCTTTCAACGGGAAAAATCTACCTCAAAACCAGGGAATTTTCCCCCTCCGACAGCGACCCATGTTACGCACTGCTCAAAACCAGAGGGTGTTTTGAAAAAAACCATAATGCATTGCAACGTGCTATACTGTAATGTACTAAAACCAATGTCAGTGACTTAAGAATAATTTTTTTTTTTCAAATAGAACCACAAGACATTTCACAATCATGTAAAATTCCCGAAGTCTAACGCTTTGTGGGTCTAAAATGACGAAAAGTCAGGATTTTGGGATTGTTGTGGGAACATGACCCTATTGATTCAAGTTTCCAAAACTGGCATGTTGGGATTGACCTTCAATGCACCCTCTGGGAGGTCAAAAACTAGTAGAAATTAGACAATGCTAAACACAATAAGTACTGCTGGGGCGACAGACATTATCCATAGGTGTATTACATTAGCAAAGCTATACATATTTTAGAAACCAAAAATAACACAAAATACGCCACAACCCCTCCCCCGCCGGGGAAGGTATTGGTAGAAAAGTAGATGTTCGAGGTTTTGCCCTGCAAAATAGCGAATTACTTTTCTGTGTAAAATGCTTAAAAAGAACAGATTGCGAGGAAAACGTTAACACATACGAACCAAACAATTACACCCGAGACCAAACACACCTTAACATTGGACCGTATGGAATTGAAAATAAATGTACTAAAATAATCCATTAGTATTTAAAAGTTATTGGGTTATATTCGCAAATACAGTAAAAGGCTAGAAGCGCTGGTTAAGGAGTGAAATATGTATGAATCAAGCCTGAAATCAAGCGTTATTACATTTGGCATTACGTGTAATGAAAACAGTAAATTACATTGATCATGTTGATGAAGCGGTGCGTGCTGAAGTTAAACGTGAACGAAGTCACGCTTAGGAAGCATCACAAAGAGTTGATTTCCAAAAAGGACCTAAATCCAATAGCGCCATGTGCAAAATTTAGAGAATTATGACGGGTGTGCATGTCATAAATCACCGAAGGGACTATTTAAACTCCATATAAAGAATAACCTCTAATAAACTAATAAATTAAATTTGGAGTTGATTCCAAAAGGGCTTTATCCAAAGTCGGTTCATTTGATAAATAACCGGCTAATTATAGATGGAGAAAGTCTGTTTAAATACTTAGAAATAAATAAAAGTACAACACAAATTCTATCACTAATTTCTATTGTCAAATGCCATAGATAGTACAATGTCAAAAAAAAAAAAACACTAGAAATATGACACAAGGCAGTCATTGGATTGGCCCTTTCGGAAAACCAGCTCTTCAAATACTACCCTGTGGGCTTAATGCAAAGACTTACCAGAACTACTTCTCAAATGCCCCCAAAGTATATGGAAAACTTTCAGGACCCCGATATTTTTTAATTTTGTTCAGGACTCAAGTTCTTGCAGGTCCCTCCAAATTTGGATCGACCATCAACAAATGGTTTGGGCCTTTCGAAATATAAAGATTCGCCCACAAAGACTTGACAACATCTCGGAATCGTGGATCTGGGTGTCCTACCGGAAAATCATTTTTTACGAAAGTCTATCCCACAATGCACCACGATGTACGAGTAGCTAGATATGCATCATCCAGGCACGTGCTCGCGGGTTTTTAGTGCGCTACTTTAAACTACGCGCACATTTGTGGTCCAAAAAACTACAATGCAAGCGAGAGATACTCGTGACTGAAAAAATTCATGTACAGTAAACGGTTTTCGCACAGTTATGACAGAAAAGACCCGTCATGAACAAAACACCATAGAATATATATGCGCTAATTGCACTTTTATCTACTAATACATCTTTGGTGCATTGTGGATAGGAATTGTTCGGTAAAAATGATTTCCGGTAGGAAACCCAGGATCCAAGTATTGGTATAGTCGGCCTACCTACGGGTCCTTTTCGGGATATTAAGGGGTGTTTTTGTATGCCTTACTTATGAAGTAAGCCACAGCAGCCGGCAACTCCCGCTGTGCATGGATTAAACCAACATCAGCTCACTCACTGCTGCCATTTGAAAACACGAACATTTACTTCGGATGTCCCAACGAAAAATCGAAGACCGTTTAGGATTTTTTGGTCTAATGATTGCCTTTTATACCACCCTGAAACCGTTAAGTCAAAAAACTTCTAACCGGTCACATATTTTTGTTCATAATAAAATTTATTATTAAACCCGGATATCAATTTCCTTCCGCAGACTGTCTACTAAAGTCTGTTGAAAAAACTCTGATTTGAACAATTACAGTACACAACATAGCTCCGCAGGACGTTGTTGGCTGCGTGGATATTGTGGAATGTGGCAATCAACTTGTCTCACCAATACAATTAAACGCTTTACCTTCCATACACCTATAGAACCTGAATTACAAAAACCTTGATAATTCTCGTCAATCTTTCGTAGTTTTGATGATTTCGATTTCCAAAGGTTATAAATTTTCTTAGCTATTTAATAAAGCAAAAGTATAGAAAACCAGAAAGAAGAAGAACCATTTGCAAGCACCAACTCCTCGCTAAAAAAAATAAATAATTACAGTATATGTATGGCACGATGAAGAAACGGATAGTTAAGCAAACTACAGTACTGTTTTTTTTCTCTTTTAAATATTTAAAAAACTAAATACAAAAGAATAAATACAATTACAGCAAAAGGCACGTGCGCATTTCAAATTATTAATATAAATCCATATAATATATTAATTATTTGCATAAAAGATGTGTAATTTCAAGTTTTTGTACTGCTGTTCAATTGTTCTAAGCCAAGTTAAGATAAGGGTAAACATAACTTGTCTGCAACCCAATTAGTTACATAGTTAATGCAAGTATTCTTAAAACACCAGTAAACTAACACCTTTTTTTCTAGTTTCATAAAATCAAAATAAAAATTGTGACCGACACCAGAATAAATCACGAACTCTCAGTAAATTGCATTTTGATATGTTGGAATATCGAGTACAACAGTCAAACTAGCATTCATTCCGGAATTAATGATAGTGTGCAAGATCATAAGTTTAAATAAGGTTCGAAGTGGAATGTGGTTACAATTTGGAACTAGAACTAGTTGCGAGTTCTGTGGGATACCGGTATGAGACGTTTTGACTCCAGGAGAGAGGTTCGGACTTTCTGGAAAGGAGATATGTCCGGAAGGAACTAGTCCGGGCGCCATAGACGACAACGGAGTAAAGCGTAAAATAATGTTGCGTTACGATCAACAAGGGGTGAAACCATTCAAAACAAGTCGTCCGTGCTGGGCGCTGGTACATTTTGAGTATTGCACGGAATAATTATTAGTTTGGGTGTTGATACACACATATGTCAATTCGATACAAACAATCCGCCCAAAATATCGTTGTTGGATGTTGGTGCTATGGGTGGTTACATTTTGCCCTACCCACATGCCACACAACGATGAAATGACACGTCAGGTCGTCTTGATTAAATCAACGCCTCAATGAATACAATCTTTTCACCTAAGCGAGCGCGCATGCATTATGAGAAAAAACGAGTATCTGAGCACAATGATCCTTGTGGACTATTATTACACCTGGCCACCTCTAACACATAAATCAATTTGTATAACTACGATTAGTGTAATATGCAAAGCGGCACCCACGTATGTGAAGAAGCGGAGCAGCCATTGCTTTCTATTGTTGTACTCTATGTTTTTCTTGTGGTCGGCAAAACCATGCGACCGATGAATTTCCTAAAAGATGACCGTAACGTTTTGCCTCTCTTATCTATATAGAACCTCTTTGGAATCACTGATTCGATTGCCTTCTTGTTCACCATTGTTCTCGAACTGTGAGCCCGGAGTACTATATCCCCTGCCACAAACGGTACCATACATTACGTTATGCAAATTTCATACATAATTATTACGGTTGTCATACTCTTGAATTTTTGAAGGCCCAATATCTATTCGAATGCATCGTATTTATCTTGTGTGCATAATAGCTTGCTCAAGGGATATTTGTTTACTACAAACTGCTTGAACTCCTCAGCTCCCCAACTTTTCCACACCAACACGTGATGCTTGAAGAGTCCTGACTCGCCCACTATCTCTGACAAATCACATATCGTTTTTGTCCGACCCTAATGAGATGATTCACGGCTGGTACGCAAAAAAAAAAAAAAAAAAATACCCGTCATGAAAGAACGCAATGACTTCCTCCCCGCAATGGTAACCCTGATTTCCATCGATAGCGACAACAAGCACATCGCCCAGATCTCTACCAATCCACAAAGTGTCCTTTACTACGCAATAGAATGAATTTTGGCCACCACGGAACAGATTCCAGTCGGTGAACCACTTTCCTTCGCGAACAGCGTATTCAACAAACGCGCCTTATCTTCCATGCTATCTGACAATCGTCGTCTTCCGCCGTTTGTGCAGGATGTTGCAGATTGGTACTTTGGAAGCTCCATAACCCGTGGTGCCACTGACTGAAAGTTTCCATCACCATCATTATGTAATAAACGCTGCTCGCTCTGCGCCATCCTTATTCCCCCTAAGCCAACATCAGAACACTATTATGCGTATACGCGACCCGTTCGTATTCCTCTTCAACGACATTATCACGCGTTGACAACACTTCTCCTTTTGACATCACACCTTTCCCCACATCAAGGGTATCCCCCGCCCGCTCCCTGCGGGCAATACATCTATTGGTGCACAACCGGAGAACCCTGTACAAAGCACCATACGTGGCTTACTTTGGAGCAAAACCCTGTACAACGTTTTCCTTTGGTCAGCTTTGATACAACGAGCTAGTTTCTGTCCGGTCAGTTATATACGAAATTGTTTACCACACCAACCACATGTCCTTCATCTCATTCTTCTATTCTCGGTGCAAGTTGCAATGGCAGCATGCATGGTTTTTCTGTTGTTGCCTAATTTATAGATTTCATACTGATATCCAGTCGGTGGTAGGATTTCTGGTGATGACTTATGCATGAATAATGATTACCTGTGCCTCTTCAAACCAGCGAACAGATAACCGAACGGCTCATCAGCAGACTTCTAGGATACCAAAAAAAAAATAAGAATGTAAATGTTCGAGAAGATTTCGCGTAGATCGCCATGTATGCTTTACATACACGAATCATCGGCTCTTACTTATGAATTCCACATCATAATAATGTACAAAGGAGAAAGTATATGAAACTTTTTTCTAAAAATGTTAAAAAAAAGTGCGGGGGCACATGTCATTGTTTACAAAACTATGCTAACATTTACACACCATTTTTTATCATAAAAAACAACTGGAATGGCGCCGACAGAACAGAACACGAACGCAACATTGCAACAAAATACAATATCCATACTGCATTTACTTTTGTGATTGAAAGGTCAATCAATGTTCTATTAATCTTACCAAGTGGTCTTACTGACCCACAATGCATGTCACCCCCCACTCAGTTCTCAGTAATTCACCATTGTAGAATTGAGCTTTGTGTCCAGGTATCCCGTTTATTTCCGAGTATCTCAGAACCCCCCCTTCTACAGCTACTTTTTTAGCAATTTAATATTTGTAGAATTTTAACATGCTTTCTGTATCGACTGTTTACGAGGCAAATGGTGGCAAACTACCTCCTCGAGGCGACTGGACCATCGTTTGCGTATGATTTTCCCTAATCCGAAGGGTCGAGGAGAAAGAGCCATCCCCACGTCCTCCGTCATCGGGGGAGGGACTTGCACCATTTAACGCAATATAGATTATCAATATTTTGTTTTACATTCCAAAACATATTCTTTTCCTACACTAATCATACCTGTTGGATATGGGTGCATGTAGCCATAAGACCCCACTTCTGATGGCACGACTAGCTCAGCTTGATTGTGCGAAGTCGGACTGCAATCCCGATCCTGTCATGCCATAGACTTGACGGCATTCTCCTGTACGTTGAAACAAATAACGAATATTAGGCTGTCTTGGTTAGCTATCTGAATTTTGACTGAATTTTACAGGAAAAAGTTTAACATTCCCTTTAACCTTTAAGTTGTATTTTAAATCTGATTCAGGTCAGGTTATTTTTTGTTTTGGTATTAATGTTGTTAAATGTGCTACCCGATTTCGGAGTGTTGATGGATTTGTCTCATATCCGTGAGGTATTTTTATTTTAATTTTAACAAGAGTTCGGTTGAATTTCACTTGAATTTATTTTCCATATCCATTGTCTGAGCCAATGCGTTATATTTCACAAATCATTGGTAAAATATTTTCAGAGTGGCTCAATGCGAATGGCCAGATCCTACGAAATATCAGCGAGTGTCTCTTGATAGATCTTGCCGACATTCAGCTTCTATAGGCTTGTCCTTCTGAGCACTTGGAAAGGAGAAGAAACTAAAACACTTGTCTCTATTGATTTATAGCATCCTCCAACTATTCGTCGTCATTTTGCCGATTTGCAGGAGGAGATCTCGTTTTTTGATATTTGCGCTATATTTGTCGCTATTATGCACACGATGACACCTCCACAAATCGTCCACAGTGCAGGACTCCTTCACCCGACGTAATCATTGAGTCATCGATCACGCGAGTCGTACGGCTCGTTTGAGCAATAGCGGTCGGAAGGGCTGATTTTACTCACTCCAAATAAATGCACTATCTTTATAAGTACGACCATTTTCTTTATTAATTTGGGATCTAATACTAAATTAGACGAGCAACGACATTTTGGGTGATTTTAAAGATTGAAGATACCCTCCAGATGTCTTTTTAAATTGCCCTATGTGGAAGTTGATAAAAGATGATGGATGAAGAGGTGATAACTGTCCAGCCCTTTGGATATTCGCTTAATAAGCTATTATGACCATAGTTTTATTGCTTTATTTCAGATATGTTTCCACCCTAGTGCAAAAGGGAGAGCTGTTAGAAAAATCTTAGTCCATAGCGCCACCCAAAGGCTTTTGTAACTTGTAAGGCAGCTGACATTTTAGAGGCAGCAGAAATATAAAGCGCTTTCATTCAAGGTGAAAGGCACTACATAAATGTCATCATTTATTTTAAAAAAAATAATCGCAAATATTGCATAATATTTGCTAATTTAACCACTCGTGTTTCCGTCTTAACTTGGTTTTAAATATTAATGAAGAGCTTGACCGTTAGATTTTTTTAAATCCAGTTGCATAATCACTACCAATGTTAGCTGTAAGCAGATTACTCCCGCATTGTCTCACCTCTTGCGCGGTACCATGAATGTGAAGGTCATTAATCTGCACAGCACAAGTGACCCTAGGCCCATGCCACTCATTAGATACCACGTCAGAATCTTGCGAATACTCCACGTTGAATTCGATAAAGGAACGTTTCTCATTGTGTCCTCTCCACAACCACATGCGGTACTGGTTACGGCCCTCCTGAAATTAAAACAAATGCACAAAACCTGATGAACCAGAGTATCATCTCATAACAGCAGCGGGGTTTCAAGTTATGGGTTAGCTATTTCCAATAACTTGCCTGTTTGTTGCCTTCAGGTGAACTACCGTATAAACACACATCAGAGTCACTTTCCAATCTCAGCACGTTCCTCAGACACAGAAAGCTGGCGCTTCGCATGGATTGCAAGATCTCTTTTGCCTCTGGTCGGACGACAGGACTGTCATGCCAGCATGACGTCATTAAGTTTTCCAAGTGAAAGAACCGGGGCAACATGGAATATTCCTTGTATTGAAAGTTTGGACGAATACCCGATGTTACGGCTGCTTTGGTCTCCACGCTGTTCTGAAGATCTTGGAATGGAAGAACACCGCTGATGATATGGTACAGTAGCATGCCAAAAGAAAATATGTCTACCTATTGAAACAAATGAAGTTTAAGAATAGATAGAAAATGAGAAATACTCATGTGTTTGCAAAATGAGGAAGAATTTCCTGTCTCTGTGGTCTTTAGCTATATCTTTTATTCTGTCTGTCTTCTTGTCATGCTGTCTTTGTCACTCTCTCTCTCTCTTACTGTGTCTTTATGTGTATCTACGCGTGTATTCCTATGTGAGTGTACGTACCAGTGGTAGGTCTGTTTAATGATAACTCTTGAATAAGTCAAGGAAGAATGATTAATACATTGACAATGGCATATCATTTTGTAAATTTATCTGAACATCCAAAGTAGAAATCTATTATTAAATCAACTTCGATGCTCTGAAATATACACTGTGACGACCACTGTTTTGAAACTTCACGAAATACACACCTTTTCGTCAAATGCTTTTCCTCTCAATATTTCCGGGGCTGAAAAAGCATGGAATCCGGCCTCGCCTCTAACTCCTCCAGCATCTAGGTTATGCGATATCCCATAATCTGCCAGCTTCACATTAATTGGCTCCTCGGGGTCAAGAGAGAAAAGCAAAATGTTGTCCGTCTTCAGATCAGTATGGATCACTCGGGTATGATGCAGGTAATTTATCGCCGAGACCACCTGCAAAGCTATTTTGAAGGTGATAAGATGCGAGAGCAGCGTCCCTTGCACGGCGCCGTCACAGACAAAGGCTGGTCTACTACACACGTACTGTAGCTGAAGCTCTGACGATAAATCCCCCATGGGAGCGAATTCCATGGCGAATAACAACTTGTGGACCGATGCACCAATCAGTTTCAGAATACATGGATGTTTCAAGCGCGACATCATTGCAACTTCACCGCGAAGCTTGGGGAATGTGTTGATTACCGACATCACTTGGGCCTCATCGTTAACTGGACCATCATCCAAAGTGGAGGCAGAAGAGAGCTCACTTGAAGACTGCCGGGAACTCTGCTGATATTTCATGAGCATTTTTACAGCCACTGGTTTCCCCTTATATTCAGCCTTGAATACTTCCCCAAAAGCACCTCTGCCTAATTTCCTTTCCAGTGTCAATTTCTCTGATTCCAACATGCTAATACCCAGATCGACTAGGAATAGATCTGGCACTAAGGACCTGAGAGGAACAAGGGTATCTTTGTGCATCTCGCACTCCACTTCATCTTGTCCGTTCATAGCTGCCGCTATGGCAAGGTCTTCCAACGGAAATACTTTGATAGAATCGAATTCATTGATCCTATCTTCTGAGCCAGTGTCATTCCTTAACATTTCAAGACAGATAGGACAGGGAATAAGACGCTGGACGTGGGTAGTTCCGTCAAAGCGAGATTCCTCCAATCCTGAAAATAATAAAATGTTTAGGAAACGTCAAAACTAAAGTCTTAATAAAGACATGGTGCTTTCTTTATAAAATATGACTGCAAAGAGCCAAGAGACAAACTCAAACCAATGTTTTGATTTTTATGTCTACTTTCCTCATCTGCAGGAACTTACATTGTACAAAGTGGGACAATGTTTGTATTGTAACATTTTATGTCAACAGTTAGTGACGCTTAAATATCAAACATGAGCATGATATTAATGTCTGCATTAGCTAGCTACATTTTGACATTCATTTGGTGTAAACAATAAATTACCTGGATACCATTCGCTGAGTAGAGTTTCCACGTGGTCAACAACAAACCCCATTGGCTGAAAGACTCCGCGCTTATCTCGAACGGTTATTCGGATTCCTGGGCGGCGATCTGGGAAGCGCATCGGTTCAATTTGTATCTGGCCTGCTTCGTGGTGAATATGCATACCTTCCTGCCACACGGCACTATGAGCTTGCCTAAGATGGACGCTACCTTCACTGAAAGAGAAATAAATCAGCATGAGAATGAAGATCACGCTTACAACACACCAAGCCTCCAAGTATGCAAGTAGAATGTTTTTCAAAGCCATCCGTAAAAGCACTAGGTAGTTGCACTCCGAGACTGTGCCATTTTTCTTTCGATTCAAAGGCAATCTTTCGCGAATACCCCACATATTCTTCATTCATGAATAATCTGACTATCCTTCCTCTAAGAGAATAAAGAATTGTGCTATTCCATTAAAAATCTGCACCTCCGAAGAAAATGAGCCTAGACAAAATTATGGGGAACTACTACAATCCGGACCCTTTTTCTACACCAGAAAATTATAAAACATTTCTTGATTATTTTCTGGAAGCCCTTAAACCTTACTCCAACAAAAATGTATGTGGCTCGAATACCAAAAAAATTGTCACTGGTTATTCCCGACACCTTTCCTTACAAGTATGATGGGGAGTGCCAGTCACTCTATTGTGTTCTCCATTGTGTGTTGCACGCATTATTGGTTTCAGCACTATACCCAATATCCTCGTCTTTAAGGTCATCGTTTAATCCGTATATGTTTACATGCAATCTAGGTCACTAAGTAATGGGAACAGGGGACTCCCACTCACTTAAGTGACAGGAGGAGATTTTTTAGGATAAGAATTTCTCTCAAATTACACTGGATCGATTGTAGACCACCTATCAAGGACGTTTAGAAGGTTTATTGGACAAACAAGTACAAAAGAAAATCGCAGACCTTGTTTTGAACTTGCCTGCTATCTTAATGGTCTCGATAGGAAAACCATGCTTTGATTTTCTGTCGTGTACGACAGAAAATACTAAATCATCATCCTACTACATAAAGACGGCGTGTTCGCCTTATTCACCTTCAGGTGTGATCTAATACATTGGTAAGCATTCCAAATATGCAGAAAACTAAGATTCGAAAAAACGGATTTTAAAGGTCCCAATCGATGTGGTTTGTGTCAAATCTACAAGGAAGGACCAGAAAGCATTCAATATTTGGGTTGGTGATGACATCATTTCTAGAACCATTGATTTATCAGAGAGTAATAGAAAATTCCAGGTGACTGGTGTGAATCTTATTCATGACACTGACTGAATCAATAGTTTCACAAATGTCGTCACTGGTAGTGTATCTTTTTTCTGGCCCTGTTTATTGCAATGGAATGTTCCACAAAGAATTGGAGTAGGTTTATCATATAATTTCCTGGGACCTTGAATTCGACGCAGCTAGAGTTGAGATTTTGATAGTCTTCCACATTTCGGAGTATGGCTTTCATATAGAATAGCCGATTCAGTAATAATCAAAATTTAAAAAACAAACAAAAAATGACGAAAATGAGCAAAAGCAGCTTTCAATAGGAATACGAAAGTACTGAATGCAAAAACTGAATAGCAACATGTTCCCTCCTTCACTCCCTCCCTCCCCGTCCATCTCTCTCACGTGAGATACACTTACAACTGATGCACTTACTCCCCCTACATTTATGATTCCAATGATAGTTTACTACACATTAAACATCATTTGGGGAGATCGATAACACTTTTTTATCATTAAGCCTCATTTTACGCATTGAGTTGCAAGTAGATACCGACCTTCCTCAAGCTGTTCTGCCGATTGGATTTGCTTTGTGGGAGATTCTCGAATTATATTTCCCAATTCAGCTTCCGTCATTAGTGGTGGAATAGGTGGCGTGGCTTTCTGGCGTAATACTAGCTCCTCCGATAGCCGTTGTTTTAGAACGTGAAAAACATCGGGTACCTTTTAAATAACGAAATACAAACTTAATAAAAAACAGAATTACCTCGCAGTCGGTTCCTCAAGCACATGCAAGTAACGCAAAATGGATTTAATTTTGTTCGTAAACGACCATACTCACACATAGTTGTAAATTGCCGTTGTTTTTCGAAGAGTGCGTACTTACATCAGTTAGAATCGTTATAACTATCCCGTATATCACAACGAAACTCCCAGGGATTGTCAAGATATACAAGATAATATACATTCATTTTGACGAATCTTACATACCAATACGATAAATATTCAAAATCCCAGCTCAAACATATAAAGTCTTATTTGTATAAAGAACATTTACCAGCATCCCTCTAATCGGGATTCTATTACCTCTGCTGCTCATTATTGAAAATGCAGCATTCTGATTGGTCAATTTACTGCCCATTATTCTGCAATAATGGGTCGCCAATGCATTTTCTTATTAAATTAAGCTGTTTTAGGTAATAGAATAGAAATAAAGGGTTTGCAGTGTCATTTATGGGCTCATAATGTATCCTCGGCCAGAAAAACTTTCAAATAATGGGCTTGGCTGCGCCTCTCCCATTATTTAGTTTTTCTGACCTCGGACACATTATTCGCCCATAAATGATACTGCATCACCCTTTATTTCTTAAATATCACACATTGTATATGTCCGATAAATCTGGGTTTTTAACATGTTTTTTCAAGGCAACTCAACCGACTGTCTAAATATAGGCCATTGGGTAAAATCATAAATGTGAATTCATGCCACACTGCTCCCCAGCTGCACTGGCCAACAGAATAACACTTACACATTTGAAGACGTGCGGCACTCTTATAGGCCTAATTAGCTTATGATGGCTATTGTACATGCGCCCAATGGGTGAGTTACGAGGAACATCAATATCAAATTCCATTTCCTTGTCATTCTTAAAAGCACCGAGTTCCACTTTAGATGTTCAAACACCCCAGTCCAATAAAATATAATAATATAAATTCGGATATGAGGAACGCATAAATATAACGGCGTTAATTGCTGAAGATCACATTACACATTTGACCATTTGACAGGTATTTGCACTGGGGGGGGGGGGCTCACGATTTTGGTCCGACTTTTACATCACGACAAACTTTCTCAGGTATCCAAGACTGATTTTTAAAAAAATCATAAGAAAGCTTATGATTTGATCCGACAGGAAACTAATTTTGCGTGAAGAGTCAACTGAATCGATTGTCCTATTGTTCACCATTGTTGGCGGACTGTGAGACCGGCGGACCAAATCTCCTGCCACACCTGTTACGTGAGATTATTTCAAGTGCTGATCAAAATAGTAGTATCGATTTTATTCTGCTATTGTTATAAATGATAAGAATTGCCAATCGGGCACAGTAACCTTGTGGTTTGATAGCAAGTCTTATGATACAGTGGTATGGGGTTCGAGTACAACTCCAGATTCTTCTGAAACTTAAAATTTGTAATTTTAGTAAATTTTGTACTTTTGAGTATGGGTAGTTGGACTGGGTGAATTCAAAAGAGAGCTTATCAGCAAAGATTCTAAAAGTTTGCAATTTGATAAATTAATAAATCATGCAAATTGGATAATCATCATAATAAATCGCAAAATCATGTATTGAAAAGATCTGTACCTTGCGACCAACAAGAGGTTCTATCTCTTTGACTGGCCCATGCTCTTGTCTATATGTCATCTGCAACGCGCTATCATAAATCATCTGCTTCAGCTCTCGTACTCCAGCACCATTGGCATTCAGGGCCTCCACTTCAACGAAGTTTTCTGATAAACCGGGAAACTTTTCTTGGATGACTTCGTGTAACCCTTCAACGACCTGCCCTCGATAGCCTGACTTGACGGAGAGCTGATCCAGGTGAGTTCCGACAGTTATGATTACACTTTGTGGTGCCCGTGACTGCAAAGTTAAAGATATTACAGTTATTTCGAATAATCGTAGAGAATTGTAACTCTGTTATTGTTAACTTTAATGGGCTTTCAGCTCTGAGTAACTATTATTATGGTGCTATTCATGGTACCTGCTAAAAGTTTGATAAACAAGCATCACTTTCGGATTCCAACGAGAATCCGAGGCGTCCTTTATAAGTATTTTGTGTGCTACATACACACCTGAATGTTCAATAGCCATGGACGCAGCTTTTCTATCCCAGCCTCGCGGTCACCGATATCCCAGACGAGAACATACAACGCATGTGGAGTAAATACCGTTTGATGAATGAGAGCATAGTTTTCTCCACCTTTTAAGTCCCATACGGTGAAAGCGATATCATCTTCGTGCTGAAAAAAACATGGGCAATTGCAATAATATCAATTAAACAATGGCCAGTCTATTTTGTTTTAGAATCATCTAAGGGTACAAATTTGTTTAGATTTTACCGTAGAGCACGTAACAGCATTCATATTAAAACAGAATGCTGAGAAATTGACAATGTCTCTCTTCTTTAATATAATGTTACCACCTCACAAAATCTATAAAAAAATAAAATTGAAAAAAGTTACGCCTCCAGTTTTCAGTTTCAGATCAACTTTCAAGCAATTTAGGCCTAATATTTCAAGATTAATGGCGACATTATACCTGCGACTGTGATCTCCCTAACCGCCGTAATTTTGTAGATCCTCCGAAGCTACTGCTACTCCGTTTACGACCGTCTAACAGTGGTTTCGGCAAATTCCACTCCACTACGTTGACTCCTTTATTTTCTTGAGGCCAATCTTTTCCGGTTAAGCAAGTCATTAGTGAAGTCTTTCCACTCTTCTATATATTCAAATCAATACAGAAATAGGTGGGAAGGGGTAACGAATAGGGTAAAACATTGTTTTAGATGAACGCAGAAATGACATCATTTTCTACCACAGTTTGTGTCAACGGTTGTTTTCAAATGGTGTTAAAGGACCAAGTTGTACGTTGGAAACAAAAATACTGTCCTCTCTGACCTTTTAGTGTTTTTAATTGGCATAAGTATTTGAGGCTATCATTTACTCATTTGCTTGTACTATCCACTCTAAATTACATGGATTTAAAATATATCCCAAAAGATTGTGATTAGGGACCAATCCATTTTAAGATTTAAAATTAAATATTATAAATTTAAAATTCTAATCTATAAGATTTAATTTTAAATCTAAAAATGGATTGGTCCATCATCACAATCTTTTGGGATTTATTTTAAATCCGTGTAATTTAGAGTGTAGTGCATATAACTGACATTTAAATTTAAAAAGACGAGGGCATGTCCTGAAAACTGCACCCTATTTTCGAAACCGGGTTCTTTGCATATTAAGAATGATACCAAAAGTATTGAATCACACCTGAAGTGAATAAGTCAAAAACTCTACTTCATGTAATAAAAAAATGATTGAGTGTTTTCTGTTGTGCCTGACACACAACCCAAGCATGCTTCTCTATAAATAAACTGCGGTTGGTGATTTCTTCAACCAATCAAATGCAAATATAGAGAATTTGTATCCTCAGAAAATCTCCTTGTCCCCTTTATTTTAGCATCGCAAACACATGACGGATTGGTTATATCTTTAATGATGGAGTTTACTACGTGCACGTGAAAGTTTTAAGTTAAAACAAACATTTGGTTATTTGAATCACAGGTACCATGCTGGAACATTTAGAATATTAAGTTTAAACGGCCATACCTCTGGACCAACTAGCATAAGCTTCACTCCCCGATACGGTTGGCAATTAAACAGCCTGTTGCGAAGAACTTTCAGTATCTTCCGAGTCGGTTGCTTCTCATTGTGAACAATATATTCGACTTCTGGAGGATCCTTGATCTGTGTGGCATCCACCTTAAGACTGAAGAGATCAGTCAATAAGCACAGTTCTGCTGGAAGACAGGCGAGTTCACAGTTGCTATGTATAGGAAAAAAGAGAAATGCACTAAAATTAGTATTTAAACTTAGATGGCTTTGGAAACGTAAAGTTGGGCCGGTGTCATGAATTACTGCGTCCTTGTGATTTATGTCCTACCTACTGTGTTCTCCATTGTATACAGCGCCATCACTCAACAGGCGGTCCGGTAAGTACGTATATCCTGTTTCTAAAATTGAAAAAAAAAATTGGCGCAGCGTTTTGAAAATTCTCAAGACAGGAATAATACCGAAAGGCATTGTGGGAAAAAGGGATGCGGCCCGTAGCGATTGCGTGTTAACTTTTCCTTGTTTGCGAGCACCGAAGTACCCGACAAAAACGTTCAATTCTCTCGCTAGGTTCTATAGGTTCAGACCCAATTACGATACATATCCAAAACAAAACATAGTAACGGACGCTCTGATGCAAAAATCTCCATAGAACCCCTTCGTTTTCCGGAGATATTTGAGATTTAGTTTCAATTGCATGCATTCGCTATGACGGACTGATAACGTTAATCTCTCGCGCAGTACTAATTTAGATAATATCTTTCGAAGTCTGTCACACAGACTACACACTTTCCGGACCGCCGTACTTACCCTATAGCCTCGTCTACAAGATTACAATTTATTTTATGATGACATGGAGCGCTCTCGACGCATAACCCCCGCAGCCGCGCGCAAGTGGCTGTAAGCCTGCTACAACTAACACGGGGATCCGTCTGCTCATTCAGTCCACGGTAAGGGTATTTAGCCGGCTGACTTTGTTTTCAGTTTGTAGACTTATGGACCCATCTTTTTCACATTCATGCGGGGACAATTGAATATTAATTATTAAAGAACAATATACAGATGTTGAATCTTAAAAAGGAATTTTATTATGGGAATAACAGTTTTTTTTTTTTTTTTTTTTCGAAAGGCATTGTGGGAAAAAGAGATGCGGCCCGTAGCGATTGCGTGTTAACTTTTCCTTGTTTGCGAGCACCGAAGTACCCGACAAAAACGTTCAATTCTCTCGCTAGGTTCTATAGGTTCAGACCCAATTACGATACATATCCAAAACAAAACATAGTAACGGACGCTCTGATGCAAAAATCTCCATAGAACCCCTTCGTTTTCCGGAGATATTTGAGATTTAGTTTCAATTGCATGCATTCGCTATGACGGACTGATAACGTTAATCTCTCGCGCAGTACTAATTTAGATAATATCTTTCGAAGTCTGTCACACAGACTACACACTTTCCGGACCGCCGTACTTACCCTATAGCCTCGTCTACAAGATTACAATTTATTTTATGATGACATGGAGCGCTCTCGGTTTCGTTTCACCGGATAAGTATGAATACAGTAAACCCTAAAACATGCATGGTCCAAGCGCCATAACACTCACAAGTTTGCTCATTTTTGACCACTTGTTAAACAACGTCAATGCTTCACTCTCTGAAACCGGTGTAAAAGGAGATATGGTCCGGCAGGAACCATAGTCCGGGCTCCATAGACGACAAAGGAATAAAACTAATGTTGCGTGAAGAGTCAACTGAATCGAGTGCCCTATTCGTCACCGTTGTAGGCGGACTGTGAGTCCGGAGGACTATATCTCCTGCCACACCGGTACTACGCCTATAAACTTTCATCAGTATCACAGACTTATGGGGAAAAGTAATACGGCTTTTCAAAGATCTTAAATTTGTTTAGTTTCTATTTTGAATCTTACCCACGAAGATCAAGTGTCTGGAGTGCCTTCATGTCGCATACGGATTTAGGCACCGCCTCCATCTGGTTGAAACTCAAATCAAGAACATTCAGGGTGCTGTTGAAAGACTTGGGGAAGGCAAGTGTACCGCGGACATCATCGATTTCCGCGTAAAAGTTGCTACGTCTTTTATCCAGAGTCGGTGGGTCTCGACGTTCTATTGAGGCGAACTTCTTGAAAAGTTTCTCCTTTACAGGTGATTTTGGCACTTCTTGACTGAAAAGAAGAGTAAATTGACGTAAATGTACCAAGATGAAATGTTACAGACGGATGAAACCATGCAATGCACTTAACCAACCGTAGGGCACATTTAAGTTTATTCTGATCATGCAGGATTACCACCTGTTTGAATGTTTTCTACCTGCAAATAAATCGTCGACTAACGGTGTGAGGCCAGTGGTAAAGAGTGAGCTATCTGTTTGGGGTGGGGGATCACTGCGCTTTTGGGATTTCTGATGTGGGGAAGGTAAGGATGCACACTGATGGTTCTTCTGTAATTTTTCATTTGTCAAAGTTTACCTTTCATTAGGGCACGTGTCTCCCGCCCTCAATAACACCATGTCACTGCATGCAGCTGAACATCTCTTAATTTTTTTCTCCAAAAGATGAAAGGTTAAAAACCAAATAAATATTGTAGAGGACATTACAGACCGTGAAGTATCTAAACAATCTTGGTATCCACCACTGCGTTTAAAGGTCCCAGGAAATGAGATGATAAACCTACTCCAAATCTTTACGGGGCATTCCATTCCAATAAACAGGGCCACAAAAAAGAATACACTACCAGTGACATCAGTAGTGAAACTATTGATTTTCAGTCAGTGCCATGAATAGATTCACACCAGTCACCTGGAATTTTCTATTACTCTCTAAAAAATCAATAGTTTCACTAATGATGTCATCACCAACCCAAATATTGAATGCTTTCTCGTCCCTCCTTGTAGACTTGACACAAACCACATCAATTCTATTTGCATTTCCTGGGACCTTTAATGACTTGAGCGATATCATATGACTGCAATAGGCACATTTCCTATGGTATGATAACCACAAGACTGTGCATTACCTTCTTTCATGGTCGTAATGCAGAAGATCATTGTTGGATAAATCCAGTCGTTTCAGACTACCCGTTTGCCATTCCATGACCGCCGGTAGCTGCTTGATGCCATTGCCGCTGGCGTCCAGCATTTCCAGCGCCGTCAAATAACACACTGCCAGTGGAATCTTGGTAAATTTGTTATTTGAAATCTGGAGTGTTCTCAGAGTTTGATGCCAAAATGGGCTGATGTCAGGCACATGGTCAAGTTGATTGTCTTTCAACAAGAGTTGTTCCTGTAGTCGTGTAAGACAAGTGGGCGTTATGAAGATTTTTTTAACACAAACATGGCGTACGCCTTTATTATATTATTTTGCTCTCCATTCATTAGATATGAAATATACCATGCTGGAACATTTAGAATATTAAGTTTAAACGGCCATACCTCTGGACCAACTAGCATAAGCTTCACTCCCCGATACGGTTGGCAATTAAACAGCCTGTTGCGAAGAACTTTCAGTATCTTCCGAGTCGGTTGCTTCTCATTGTGAACAATATATTCGACTTCTGGAGGATCCTTGATCTGTGTGGCATCCACCTTAAGACTGAAGAGATCAGTCAATAAGCACAGTTCTGCTGGAAGACAGGCGAGTTCACAGTTGCTATGTATAGGAAAAAAGAGAAATGCACTAAAATTAGTATTTAAACTTAGATGGCTTTGGAAACGTAAAGTTGGGCCGGTGTCATGAATTACTGCGTCCTTGTGATTTATGTCCTACCTACTGTGTTCTCCATTGTATACAGCGCCATCACTCAACAGGCGGTCCGGTAAGTACGTATATCCTGTTTCTAAAATTGAAAAAAAAAATTGGCGCAGCGTTTTGAAAATTCTCAAGACTGGAATAATACCGAAGGCATTGGGGAAAACAAGGGGATGCGGCCCGTAAGCGATTGCGTGTTAATTTCCCTTGTTGCGAGCACCGAAGTAACCGACAAAACCGTTCAATTCTCTTCGCTAGGTGCTCTAGGTCAGACCCCCAATTACGATAAATATCCAAAACAAAACATTATTACACGGACGCTCTGATGCCAAAGCCCATAGAAACCCCTTCGTTTTCCGGATATATTTGAAATTTAGTAATTGCATGGCATTCGCACTATGACGGACTGCATAACGTTAATCTCTCGCGCAGTACTAATTTAGAAATATCTTTCACAGTCTGTCACACAGACTACACACTTCCGGACCGCCGCGTCAGTACTTACCCTATAGCCTCGTCTTTAAGATACAATGCATGTTTTGTGACTATGGAGGCGCTCTCGGTTTCGTTTCACCGGATAAGTATGAATACAGTAAACCCTAAAACATGCATGGTCCAAGCGCCATAACACTCACAAGTTTGCTCATTTTTGACCACTTGTTAAACAACGTCAATGCTTCACTCTCTGAAACCGGTGTAAAAGGAGATATGGTCCGGCAGGAACCATAGTCCGGGCTCCATAGACGACAAAGGAATAAAACTAATGTTGCGTGAAGAGTCAACTGAATCGAGTGCCCTATTCGTCACCGTTGTAGGCGGACTGTGAGTCCGGAGGACTATATCTCCTGCCACACCGGTACTACGCCTATAAACTTTCATCAGTATCACAGACTTATGGGGAAAAGTAATACGGCTTTTCAAAGATCTTAAATTTGTTTAGTTTCTATTTTGAATCTTACCCACGAAGATCAAGTGTCTGGAGTGCCTTCATGTCGCATACGGATTTAGGCACCGCCTCCATCTGGTTGAAACTCAAATCAAGAACATTCAGGGTGCTGTTGAAAGACTTGGGGAAGGCAAGTGTACCGCGGACATCATCGATTTCCGCGTAAAAGTTGCTACGTCTTTTATCCAGAGTCGGTGGGTCTCGACGTTCTATTGAGGCGAACTTCTTGAAAAGTTTCTCCTTTACAGGTGATTTTGGCACTTCTTGACTGAAAAGAAGAGTAAATTGACGTAAATGTACCAAGATGAAATGTTACAGACGGATGAAACCATGCAATGCACTTAACCAACCGTAGGGCACATTTAAGTTTATTCTGATCATGCAGGATTACCACCTGTTTGAATGTTTTCTACCTGCAAATAAATCGTCGACTAACGGTGTGAGGCCAGTGGTAAAGAGTGAGCTATCTGTTTGGGGTGGGGGATCACTGCGCTTTGGGATTTCTGATGTGGGGAAGGTAAGGATGCACACTGATGGTTCTTCTGTAATTTTCATTTGTCAAAGTTTACCTTTCATTAGGGCACGTGTCTCCCGCCCTCAATAACACCATGTCACTGCATGCAGCTGAACATCTCTTAATTTTTTCTCCAAAAGATGAAAGGTTAAAAACCAAATAAATATTGTAGAGGACATTACAGACCGTGAAGTATCTAAACAATCTTGGTATCCACCACTGCGTTTAAAGGTCCCAGGAAATGAGATGATAAACCTACTCCAAATCTTTACGGGGCATTCCATTCCAATAAACAGGGCCACAAAAAAGAATACACTACCAGTGACATCAGTAGTGAAACTATTGATTTTCAGTCAGTGCCATGAATAGATTCACACCAGTCACCTGGAATTTTCTATTACTCTCTAAAAAATCAATAGTTTCACTAATGATGTCATCACCAACCCAAATATTGAATGCTTTCTCGTCCCTCCTTGTAGACTTGACACAAACCACATCAATTCTATTTGCATTTCCTGGGACCTTTAATGACTTGAGCGATATCATATGACTGCAATAGGCACATTTCCTATGGTATGATAACCACAAGACTGTGCATTACCTTCTTTCATGGTCGTAATGCAGAAGATCATTGTTGGATAAATCCAGTCGTTTCAGACTACCCGTTTGCCATTCCATGACCGCCGGTAGCTGCTTGATGCCATTGCCGCTGGCGTCCAGCATTTCCAGCGCCGTCAAATAACACACTGCCAGTGGAATCTTGGTAAATTTGTTATTTGAAATCTGGAGTGTTCTCAGAGTTTGATGCCAAAATGGGCTCATGTCAGGCACATGGTCAAGTTGATTGTCTTTCAACAAGAGTTGTTCCTGTAGTCGTGTAAGACAAGTGGGCGTTATGAAGATTTTTTTAACACAAACATGGCGTACGCCTTTATTATATTATTTTGCTCTCCATTCATTAGATATGAAATATATTATGCAATCAACATTTATCGTTATAATTAAGTAATTAACAATCTTGTTAATTCTATTGTTGTTTTCCTATCTGATAGTAACCTCTTAAAACCATTGCATATCTGTGTTGTTCATTCACGATTAAAATAGGTTTTCCAAATATCGTAATTGTTTGTTTACACATCAAACATCTGTGTGTCACAGCACCATCAATACACTAGTCCAAGATCAGGTAAAAAAGGGGGATAGGAAATATGACTACACCAATCGCCTAACCCTGAGCTCGTGCGATAACAAAGAAACAAGAATCGGATTCCTGCCATATTTGAACTTGCTTATACACATTTTTGCCACAGATATTATCTTATTACTCATATCATTACATTTTGTATTACTCTTTAAGTATCCGTTATGAAGATCGTTGAAATCAAATTAGAGAGAACTGTTATGAACTGTTGCCTATTTCATACTACGTTTCTTACTCGAATACACTTACCAACGGACAATGCCATGGCTGAGGCATTTCTTCTAATTTGTTATGAGAGAGATTCAGCCTTGTTAATTTGCTTGCCCCTCTAATATCAGCGGGAATTTTTGCTAGTTGATTGTTGCTCAAATCTAGTTCAAGAAGCTTCTTGCAGTTCCATGTGGATTGTGTCATGTCTAAGCAAGAACGAAACGCAAAAGGATAATGGATTGAAGAGTCTACAGACATGGTGATATAAAGCCCATGATATACTTCCAGTCACAGCGAGCGATTGGCGTGCGCAATACCGGAATTTGACCCAAGATCAAGTTTTACGCATGCTCACGAGCAGAAATCGCTCGCTGCGACTGCAAGTATACCACGGGCTTTTAAGCGTTGCATTGATTTTACCGTTATCTTGTGATAGTACACTGGATGACGAAACTGCTTTATATGTTAAAGAAAGGAGAGTGAAGAGGGGGAGGAATGAAGGGAGGAAAGGAAGAGGGAGCGAAAGAGAGAAGAATGAGATGCATGAAAACAGCAACAATAGATAAGAAAGAGAAAAGCATGTTGTTATTGTCGTCAATTAATCATTACCTTGTCTTCCCATCCTCATTTCAATGTGAGCTGGCTTGATATTGCTAATCTGGTTGTTATTAAGGCGAAGCTCTTGTAGTTTTGGCAAGAGGAAGAGTTCCGAGGGTACATCCTTCAATCGATTGTGTGATATTGAAAGTGATTTCAAGCTGTCATCAAGAAACGGTCAAAACATGGCAAATTTAGTCAATTTAGTTACTTAGTATTAGTAAACAAATGATATTCTTATAGACATCTGTGATCATTGCACATTGTGACCAAAATGACAGAATGTTTTACTTCTAAACGCTCGAAAATAGCAAAAACTAAATATGATATTAAAAATGATACCGAATAAATAACGATAACTAAAAATGAAACCATATAAAGAATCAAAACAAACACATTGTCGTATGTTGACGATTAATAATCAACACTTACACATGCTAATTTATGTATTCAACCATGAAGCACAGTGGTTCATCAGAGGATAATGCTGCACCCACGCACCAGCTTATTTTTTATCTCACGACGGCCTCTTTATAGCCGCCCTCGCAATAATTGTGACAGACAATTTTAATTGTCATATTAAATTACACATAATTTTTAAAAAAAAAGTCTTGATAGGTCACTAGGTCAAGGCTTGGGAATTTTGTATTGTGCCATCACCATTTGAATTCGGCAGCCCAACGGAATAAACTGCATGTTGAAGGATGTGGTGGCAGAATACTAAATGTCATCATCCCGGGGCAGGTTTCCCAATAAGGTGACAAAACCTTCCCACCGGTGCGTCCTTTAAATATTCCCACATCTACAATCAACGAGAAATCCTAAATTTTGACAGCGCCACTGATTTAACACGTAATTACTAAATCTTGACAGAAAATTCTAAATGTGGTATGTGTACCAACAACATCCTTCTCATTGCAAAAACGTTGACGTTAACGAGTCAATTCCACTGTGGATGTGGGTTTGTTTTAAAGTTTGCTGCATGATTAATGTAACTTAAACGAGGTTCATGGGACCACTCATGGCCCGGCGCACATCAAATCATCAAAATCGGTTTGCTTGTATTACTGTAAATTTTTATTCATTGTGGTGGTTGTGCCACCTTTTAATGTCACTGCTCCTCACTTTGCATGCTGGCCATCTTCTGGTATTATTGCTCTAAAAAGCCGAGATTTGTAAGGTTTTAACAAAATTTGCTTCCTATTTTCTCCAAATGATTTTTCTCTTGAAGGATTCGTCTTAAATGCTAATCCATACCTTGATTCTTAGCCTGGTCCAAAGATGCAGGTGCGGGTAACTTGTTGATCTGGTTCTTTGATAGCGACAGTGTTTCTAGCCATGGTATACCCCACAGAAGTATTCTGGGCACTGTTCCCAGTGAATTTGAGATAATCACTAGCCTAATGCATTCTGTGGTATCGGACGCCGGGGTCCAAACCACTGCTGCTCTCGAAATTGTACAGTGGTTTGTTTCTCCACTTGCCGAAGTTTCTCTAATAACAAAAATGTGTAAATCGACATTTAAAATCCCACTTGTAATGTCATTTGACCAGATTTGATGGATGGTTCAGAAGACTATGCAAAACGACCACACAGTGCTTGTTATAAGATGGCTGTTATGATTTATGAGGAATACGCTTGTGTATATAATTACTAAATATTTTTTTTAGATCATCAAAATGTTCTTTGTATAACGTAAGCGGTAACAATTAGCTTAATGATGCGAATCCCGAATGGGGTTACAAATCCTTCACAAAGGATAACCCTTTAATAGACATTAAGTGTCCATCTTAATGACATTACCTACCGTCTTGGGGCCATTCCATTTCTACTAACATCTTCATCCAGACTTCCAGCACTTGAGGCAAAACATCACCGGCATATTTCATTCACTGTTTTCCTTGGTTTTATGTAAAAGTGCTCCCTGGAGTCGATGTCCAGCTAGATCTGTAGTAAGTACATCAACATTCTAGTTTTGGGCTTTTTTATCAGTTTAGAGCCTACGCTTTATAATGCCTCTGCAGATATATAACCGTTTACAAAAAATTTTGGGCATGATAAGTGCAATCAATGACCTTTGTTTTGTAAAACAGTACAGATATCAACAAATCCTGATGCGTCTTTCATCCAACAAAGATGAGTAGAAATTGTACAGGGCCTTTATACATGTAAGCAGAAACCGTTTTGAGGGCACGCATCGCGGGTCCAGTGCATAGAGCATCGGACTCATGATCTCAATGTTGTAGTTTCAAGTTCCGTTGCAACATAGGCGGTGGAAGGGATGTAGATGGGAGTACCTTCGCTTCGAAAATAATCTTAGTGGTACGTCCTCCTATAGAGAGGAGGAGGAGGAATTAGTATTTTTACGACACACCAACACTACTGTGTCATTTTAGTGTCACGAAGATACTTATTTCAATTCACTTTTTTAGTTCATCGTATACAAGTTAGGAAGACCAGTTTTAGAAGGATGGATAAACCGGAGTGCCCGCAGGCCCGACCGAGGGTCGAACCTGGACCACAGTTGTGCCAAGCGCCGGAAGACCCACTGCGCTAACGCGACCCCCTCCTCCTCCTATAGGGCCTAAGCATTTGTAGTTAAATATACATAAAAAATTTCAAATTCACGTATATGCCCTGAAATAGCATGTCATCGGAAAGCATTTAACGGATTCCGTCCCCAATGCACTGCGACGGCTATGTCTTGTGCACTTGGGCAAGGACACTATATATACCTCGCGTGCATCTTTCTACACATGGATAAAATTGAGTGATGTAAGAATGTCACAATCGAAGTGCTGATAGGTTTGTGGATCAGCCTAGTTGAAGCGAAAATGATTTCTTAGTGGCAGCGAAATAAATTGTAAGTGCAATGATATCATGTAAGAGCGATATATAAAAAGCACATACTTCATTTCTCACCCAACCATGGCGACCTATCTCTCCCTGATCATCACTACGAGTGTTACATAGGTTGAGGAGGGTCGAGGGCACAGTAATGCATTTACTATTAAAGTGTCCTGCAGTAAACACAAAAACGCGATTAAAACATTACTCTTAGAAATGCTTGACAGAAAGTTACATAAACATTTAATATGGAATGTAAACATTAAAAATTTAAAAAATATCAAAATTCCGTTGTAAAGATATTTTGGTTGAAAACGTTTCAGGAACATGTTTGCAAAACATTTCGTTTTCTCTACATTTAACATTTTATAACGCTCTACAATATTAAAGGTCCCAGGAAATGAGATGCTAAACCTACTTCAAATCTTTACGGGACATTCCATTCCAATACACAGGGCCAGAAAAAAGCATACACTACCAGTGACATCATCAGTGTCAGAATAGATTCACACCAGTCACCTGGAATTTTCTATTACTCTCTGAAAAATCAATAGTTTCACTAATGATGCCATCACCAACCCAAATATTGAATGCTTCTAGTCCCTCCTTGTAGACTTGACACAAACCACATCAATTCTATTTGCATTTCCTGGGACCTTTAATGGCAAAATGCTTTTAAAAATGTTTTTATGATACCAATAACGCTACCACCTTTTTTTCGGTGAGCGTCAGGATGTAGTTTTTTTTCCAAAAGGATGTTTGGGATAATAGGCCTATAGCCAGTGAAATTTGTTTACATTTGTTAAGGCCAAAACAAAAAATCCAAAGTTTGTTCCAGGTAGTAGTTCAAAAACTAATGGGTAAATGCACTTTTTATTTTTAATTTTAATAAAAAAAATTGAAAAGGGCTTCCCAAAATTGCTCAATGGCCTAATGGCAAGTCCAAGACCGTGGCAATCATAACTTGATTGTCCATTTTTAGTTTATAACACAAAATTATTGATTTTGGATCACTTGGATATCTTATAAAATTGAAACTTCTATCATCCTGTATTTTTTGTCTTAACAATGCGAATCTCCTCAGGTACATACAAGAAAACAAAATACAGTAAAATGCTCCCCAAATTAATGCATGGGGCCTACTACTGGCAACAAAGTTGAATCCCCCTGCGAACGTCACTATTCCATCAACCACTGGGCTCCACCAAACCATCACCTAACCCATTGGATCCGGTATTCATCAATTACCTTACTACCCCCACCCATTAACCATCAACTCCATCACACTATGGAATAACGGACTTTGTCCTTGTCAACTACTGATTTCAGTATGCATCAACCAGTGGCAGCAAAACCGCTACAAGAACTAACTATTAGTTTAAAAAACTAATTTTTTTGCACATTTTATTGCTTAAGGTACATGGTAAGATAGTGGGATTTAAACAGTAAAATTAGATGACATTGAGGATTAGGAGGGCTTGTGTATGGCCCGGCCAGGGAGATTAGTAACATAAATTATTTTACAGTACTCTATTACGCTGTTTTCTCACTTTATTACAACTTTGGAGAAAAATTTAATTTTTCTTCCATTTTGACATCTTCCCCAATTGTTTCAATTTCTGGTACGATTGTAGAGAAGTTAAAACTACATCCTCTGTTTTGACCTTATAAATATATGGTCAGAATGGGTCAGAGTTTTTGATTAAACCCTGATCTATTATAAAGCTAAATTTGCAAATTTTACAGAGAGCATTCCCCCTTCCTGTCAGCCACCACTCACCACCAAATCAACCATTTATAAAGGAAAACTTTCCCACTGGCCAACCAAGGTATTATGTCACTGAGCCGTCAACCAAAGTCCTACAAAATTTTGTCAGTAACAGGATCCTCCTTTAAACTTTGGTCTTTTTTTCAATTTTGGCTTTCTGGCTTTCTATACTCGATTCATCTCTGATATGTGACCCGTACCATTTTTGCGGAGTGAAAAATTCAATGAGGCGCAAAGGGAACTCCTGTTAATCATGTTATTGGGGTAATGTCAAGGCCTGAAATACACTATTGTGGATTTCCATACATATTTGAATAATATAGCATTTATCTATTTAGTGGCAGGTGAGTTGGTTATATGACCGGAATTGTCCTCCAAAATATCCGTGGTGGCACGTGCATTTGAATTCTTCATTTTCCCCTCTCCGACGGAATTGAATAGGTCCAAACTCCAGTGGGACGAAAGGGTTCAACGCGAATCGACTATAATTAACCTCTGTCGGGGGTGGGGTGAGGGGGGGAACCTGATTTGATGCCCAAACAAGGGTCCTCGAAGAAAGGAAACTGGTTTTTCAGAAAATTTTAAGAAAAGAAAGCTGCGATCTCCCTCAATTCCTCAGCTACTTTTTGAGGGGTTTTTTGCAAGAAACTTTGGTAGAATGTGCCTTTGGACATGAAAAGTAGGTCTCTTTGGAAATGGTCCCTAAATGGGGGTCCACGTGGAACTGAAAAATACCTGAAAAAATGAAGGAACCTTATAAGTGGTACATAACATACTTCCTCCTATGTGAGAACTCCCCCCCCCCCCCCCCAACCTGTAAACATTTAATTGTTTTGCCTGTCCATACCCACATTTTTGGAAACATTTTTTAATTTTTATGTACCACATTGTTTAACCATTAACATTTAATTTTCCAATTCACCCACACAATCACACTGCACACATGCAAACACACACAAAATTTACACAATACACATAGTTCATAAAATAAGAAGTGGGCATTCATAGGAAAAAGAGAATACTTTTTTTAGTATTTCCAAATAAAACTTTCTAATTTAAGAGGTAACATACCTCCATGTGTGTACAAAATAATGTTATTGCACTACCAATACCTAGTGTAAAATTACTAGTGCATTGCCTATATGTAAGAACTGCAGAGTGTCAGGTCCACTCTAGCCAAAACACTAAACATCCGGCCGACACATAAGCACTGTGGTGGGTAGCTTAATTACTGACCTTGAATGTCCAAAAAATGGTCCCTGTTTTCTTGTTAGAGACCTTACTAACAATGCAAAGAGTCGCCAGACAACTACAGTGAACCACGAGTATTGGACTATGAATTTTTTAGTACTATACAAGAAATGTGTTACAAGTGTTTTACAAGTAACACTTTCTGTGCGTTTTTTGATAGTTATGCCCTGTTTTTCTTTGCGTGTTAAATGTAATTCCAAGGGCTCGGGGAGTGTTTGGCCCCTATAGAACCTTTTTGCTCAACTCCTCCATTATACTGTTTGTGGTTTGTCATACGTGGAGTAATGGGAAATACAGTTTGATGAACATTATTGATCTATCACCCGCCAACTCCCTTATAGAACTTACTTCGTATCCCAAAAAGGACGTTTTAACTGTCCTCCAGAAAAAAAATGTTAAAATAATTTAACACACAGGGCTCTGTTGGAAGAAAAAACAAACACAAAGATTCATCAGATGCGTAAACGGGAGGGAGATGCAATGCCTTCCAAAAAGAGAGTGGCCACAATTAGATTTCAAAAGTTGCGATACATAAGCTCAAACAACATTAAAGTTAACAAGTTGCAGCCATAACGAAAACCAATCGCCCCTTATTAAGAATCTGTAGTTGCAGACTGATGTTCTTCATACTGAAAGACCTCCAAGTTCTGGTAAGCTTGTAGTTACAGCTTGTAAAGTCCATGTATCTATTTATTTGAACATTAAAAAAATAAGAATTAGTTGCTTCCTTGTTTGGCTGCAATAAGTCTGGCTACAACGGTTTATGATGTGTAGATTGTAGCTACTCTAATAGGACTTCCCTACAAAAACACAAGATAATGGCTGTAATCAGCAATATTACCTTTTACTTAATCGTAAAGCAATATGCACATTTTATATGACGACGCCCCCATTGTTTTTTTCGATGTTTAAATTTTGCTTTTGGCTTAATGAATCAGCTGAATAAATCCTTACACCACCACAAGCCATTAACAATGACTTTGTGGATACGCCACAAAGAATAATAAATTAGCAATAATAACGCGACACAGTGTTTTGTCCTTTTCAAAATAATGTTGTGTTGATCCCTATCAATATTGCTGCCCCCCACCCCCATGACTTGAACGGTTTTACGGCCACTTCCTAAAAACGATCGAACAAACCTTTTCTCCTCGTAGCTTTGGGTCACTCCAGAATTTCAAGAGCAAATCTAGAAAGATCACATCACCTTTCTGACATGGTCCGCCGGAAGTATTTCTTGACACCCTTCGGGCTGAGTACGGACTTCCTTTGTTGTTCACCGAGAAAGATGCTTTCTTTGAGTTCCCTCCAGGCAAAAGAGTCTAGACAAACGATGTAAGGTCGACGTCTCTTCTCTGAATTGTCCAGCATTGGCGTGTCTGCAACTAATAAAATTGGAAAAGTGGCTCATATATGATGTTGTCAATTACACTGTCAGAAACGTACGTAAAATTCAGTACGGACTCCCTTAATTAAAAATATTCCATAATTTTCCGGTACTCTAGTAGCTCATGATGGTTTTGTATGCAATATATGTCCAGAGCTAAACTCTTCAGGAATCTACTAATTGAAGGTCCAGGAACAATATTTGGTTGGTAACATAATTCCCACTGACGCCGAAAATGCTGAAATGGGCACGCCCCCTTTTTGGGTGGTCCTCCCTTTGAGCGAAGTCCTACTGACTGTGTAACTACAGACCCGTTGGACCTTTGGAGGTTGCGAGACCACTCAAATGTGGCGGCAATGGCCACATTATGGGGGGTCAGTAATATATTTTTATATCCAAAAGTCAAAGGTTTTTAAGATAATTGTCAAAACTGATTTCACCATATTGCGCACTATGAATGAATTCATAAGGTTTTCATACCAAAATAGGGAGTTCACCATACACCTTGGATTTTGCTCTAACTCTCCTCAGGGATCATTTTTGGGGTAGCTAAGGGTAGGTCACAAAAAGAAAATTCACATTCATCAAATACCGATACATAATATCACATATATCCCTAACGTCCCTTGAGGAAAATCTGACGATCACCGCAAAAAGGAAGGTGGCGTTATTTTTCTTGTTACATCTAGTGCCAATTTCCCACTAACTCAAGAAAAGGGTCCGCTCCGTGATTATTTTTTGAAGTGCATTTAAATGCAGTTAAGGGACGTTAGGGACATATATACGTATACATTCTTAAATACATCTAGCCCTATTTCCTTTCATGATTTATTGTATCTCTTTTGTTTGTACTGCCCATTATTTTTGCGGAACAGGTCATGAGCAGTACATATAAAAGAAATGCACAATAGGTATCGGATCGGTATAGAAACATCGTCTATCAATGTTTGAGGGAGGGATTATTTAAATTATAATCGCAGTATGGGCACCTGCCATGATCATAACGTCTTCTTGGAATCAAAAGAGATAGTAACGAGACGAACATAAAAGTCTTAGACTGAATGCCACAGCGTAAGCATGTTACTTGTGTGGCACAAGCACGACTGTATTCAAAATATAAAAGTTGTGTTACAGAATGGCATTTTTACGGGTTAACGGACAATTCCAGGTAATATTCTTGAATCAAAGTTAGAATATAATGTTTGGAATTTCAACAATGAGCGTGGATTTTGCATATGCTAAATATGTAAGATTATTATTCGCTCATTTTCAAAACGAGAGTGAAATACACAGATTTAAATAGATTTGAAGGTTTAAAATATCCCATTCCTTTTGTCAAGTAAAAAACGTCTTAGGTCTAAAGATACCCAACAACTTTATTTTCGTGACTTATTTCGAAAACGTATATTTTTGGAAATAATTAATAAAAACCGGACATCTAAGTTCATTGAACAGAGAGTAGCTCCCATGCTATATCTTCTATACTACTAAAAAATTAGATCTACCTGTCCATCTGCCCGGTTTCGCATTTCATTATGCTTTGACATATGGGGCTGATATTTGGCATTAAGGTAGGGAGGACAGTCTAACGTTTGTTATCAGGGTTTCAGAGTGACCTAAAGGTCATCCAGAGGTCAATTTGAGGTCCATTTCCAAAGAAATGCCCTATACTAAAAACGAGATGTCTGCGAGTCTATCCGCCTATGCGTTTCGTTATGCTTTGACATTCGGGGCTGATATTTGGCATGAACGTTGGGGAGGAAAGTCGAGTCTGACCTTTGTTTGTAGGCTTTCGGAGTGACCCAGAAGTCAAAGGTCATCTACAGGTCAATTTGCGTAGAAATGCCCTATGACCACCAAATTTGGTCAAAAGGACCGCTGACCTGAGCACAGAACAAATCTGAGGTCAAAGGTCACACACATAGGTCAAAGGTCACACACGGGGCGATGCACTAGTTACCATTGTTAATTTTATATTTGCTATTATACCTCGAGATAACAGCATTTTACATTATTAGAGCAGAAGCAGAATAACAGGGCCTTATTTAAGGAATTCGTTTACCTCCCACTACAGAAAAGGTTTGATACCTTTAGTAGTTAGTATGGACCCTCTACATCAATGCTATGTAGGTAGTACTCTCAAATTGTGGTATCACTTTTTCAATAGGGGCCAATTTAAGTTTACACAGGGGTCAAACTTTTTAAATGCTCCAATCATGTTGAAATGTATGCCATTTGTCCATCTAATCATAAGGATTCCAAAAATGTATAGTTTGTAGCACCTACGACCATTGGTTTTGGAGTTATAGGGTAACATTGACTAAAATGGTAAAAAAGGTCAATATCAATTTGTACAGGGGTCAACAATAAAAGTTAATCCGATTATATTTTTAATACTGAGGTAAGAGGACTCCCAAAAAGTATAGTTTCGATTATGTTAAATGTTTACTTACGGAGATAAGGGTCAAAGAAGGTCAACGCCAATAGGATTATGTTGCCCTATGACCTATTTTGTCGCATAACATGATAACTATACACTGCAGATGGTACAAACTATTTCTTATTTTGACGCATTAAGCTAGATGAACAACTTCTTTCATTTTTCAACAAAATTGGAGCAACTTCTGATTTTGACCACTGTACAAATAGAAATTGGTCTTTTTTACCATTTTAGCCATTTTACCCTATAACTCCCTAACCAATGGTCATAGATAGTACAAACTATTCATTTTTGGAATCCTTATGACTAGACGGACAATGTGGCATACATTAATTTCAACATGATAGGAGCATTTTAAAGTTTGGCCCCTGTGTAAACTTAAATTGGCCCCTATTGAAAACGTGACACCACAATTTGAGAGTACTACCGGTCCATGTAAGTATCAAAGGTGTCAAACCTTTTCTGTAGTGAGGGGTAAACGACGATGTTCGACCTGGGTCCGTGCTCTTCCTCTATATATGTTTATGTGTTCATTTCATTACTAAATTACTTTATGAAGTGATTTATTTGACTTTCTCACCATTCAAACAGTCATGTTTTTATTTCGACAATGGTCTAATGGTACGGATATCGCACGCGGTAGTTTTTGACCACCACCCATGCTCCAGGAGCAGGTCTCCCTCACTAACCTCAAAGGACAGCTATTCATTTTTCTTATCTTTTTTGGACTTAGAATTCTTCCCTCTAACCTGAAAAAATAGTGAAAATTTTATATTTTTAAAAGAAGCAGTAGCGAGATTCGAACCCGAGACCACTGTATCATGAGGTCAGCCAGCTACCTATAACCACAAGACCAGCGAGGATTGGTTCGCCAGATTTGCAATTCTAATCCTTGATAACATTTACGGAATAAATCGGTACTGCTATTGTGGTCAGCAATCAATATAATGAATAGCTCCGCTCTGGAACGGTTGCCACAACCTCTGCTCCAGGAGCATGAGTGGTGGTCAAAATCTCACACTTGCTACGGATATCCCAGTGTGGCAGGAGATATGGTCCTCCAGACTCAAATTCCACCTACAATGGTGATAAATAGAGCACTCGATTCAGTTGACTTCACGCAACATTAGTTTCACGCTTTATTCCGTTGTTTAAGGAGCCCGGACTACGGCTCCAAGCGGACCGTATCTCCGGAATAGCATGAGTCACCATAGGTAAATATAGTCATAAAGATCGGTGGGTCAGGTTTTATGAGCTCATCTGTATCGGGGTTGGTTAAAAGTCAGACAATCTTTATGACTCGTAAGGAATATGCTTGCTATACCTTTTCCAATGTTGATAATTGATAGTAACAATTTGCGTGGCATTGCCGTCAGTCATATACGGGGCGTCCCAGAAAACTTAATCCTGAAACAAAGGGTTAATTTGGCGAAACTGTGTGTGCTGCATGACTATAATTATTCTTTTACTATAAAGTAGAAACAGTAAGCTTTCAAATGACACCTTATTTCCATTTCTCTAGTCATACCTTATTGATCACAATTGCTTTGAAAATGGCATGTCAAAACTCACTTGAGAAAGTTGGGGCATTAAAATAATGTTGAATTTGATATGTTTAGTACTTATCTGAAATATGCACCAACACCTTCAACATGTCCGCCTCTCCTTCAATATCAGCTACAGCCCGTCTGATCATTGCAGGATCATCATGGAGGATCTCCACCTCAAATTGAACGCGGGCTCGCAAATCCTGAAGGTTAATACGCTTCGCCGCGCCCCACTCTGATTATCCTGGGTACGCCACTGAGGGTGTCATATCAGGTGACCTGAATGGCCATTGCACAGCATGATTCAGGGCTACTATTCTGTCCCCAAAAAGTTCATGTAGGCAATTTCTGACAGCAATAAGTCTATGGAGCAGATGCACCATCCTGTGCCCACCACAAATGTCGGAAGACACCATTTTGTTGCCGTATGAAATGAAGTTGAAGTTCAGGCACAGCATCGTGGTTAATGATAAGCTTGCCCATTGACATTTCGTTCGAAAAAGTAAGGCCCAATAAGAACTCCATTGGCACACGAAGTATCCATAAGTTTCTCTCGTCTCATGTTTGTATCAAAGTTGAAACTTGGAGGGTTCCCAGCTGGTGCATAATCAATGACGTTGTGGTTGTTAACCTCGCCATTCATAAAAAATGCTTCGTCGCCAATCTTGAAAGGCTCCAACAATCTCGCGTCTCTTTGACATCGATCCATTAGCCACTCGGCCAAAGTTTGCCTTCTTCTGAAGTCATCGTGCTGAAGTTGATGGCGAATGCGCATTCAGTATGGATGGAAGTTCAAGTCCAATTTTGTTATCCGATTGAAGGATGAACTAGAGAGTCCAAGTCAATTTCTTCTTGCATTGGTTTCCCTTGCATGTTCTTGTAATCGACGTAAACTGCATTAATGTTGTTGTCAGTTCTCACTGTGCGTCTTCTCCCTGTGTGACCCTTATTCCATGATCTCAATATCTGTTCACATTTGCCCAGATGGACTCCTTTAGATGGCGGATTCATATCGGGAAGGCTTCTCAAAAAGCATCTTGAGTACCTTGTAGGCTTTTGTTTCATGCAATTTTGTCAGAACGAACTCTCTTTGTTGCCATGTTGCTACATAAATGTTTGAAGTGTGAATGCATTTTACCATTGAATTGGCCTAATACCTAATTGGTAAATTCTCATTACATAACCAAACAATTATAAAAGTTAATGCCCAAAATCTTTCCACCTGTTTGCTAGATAAGCAACAAAATGAGCATAGCAAAGGTGTTCAATGATGCATGACTGGAAAAACGCCATTAATGTGTCATTTTAAACCTTACTCTTTCTGTTTCTACTTTAGAGTAAATAATTAATTATTATTATAGTCTGATTTTTTATTCCTGTCAGCAAACGCGTATTGTTGATGGTACGAATTCATTTGGATGATGTGTTGAGATCAAAATTAAAAAGTCGCATTGAAAAATTTCAAAGTATAGACCTCTGGAAAGTCAACCGTTACTCTTGAGTTTCACGGCATACCCTCACTCATCACACCCTCACGATCACTGGGTATCCGATCTTCAGACAGATATATTACTATATAACGTTACCTACGATTTTTTTTTTCACAAAATATATGCTTTAAAGAATATTTGATACTAGGCGGTCCCCGGGTTTCGCGATCACCTGGGTTTCGCGATCACCTGGCATGAATGACCCTCAAGTTTCGTGGTGCCTTTGACCTGGAATGACCTCTGATGACCTTGTCGTGACCTTTAAAATTTTCAGCATCAACAATCGACCCCACCCTCCAAGTTTCATGTCCATACACTAACGTTTACCCCATTTGACCTTGAATGACCCCTGATGACCTTGTCGTGACCTTTACAATTTTCGGCATTAACAATCGACCCCGCCCTCCAAGTTTCATGTCCATACACTACCGTTTACCCCATTTGACCTTGAATGACCCCTGATGACCTTGTCGTGACCTTTAAAATTTTCGGCATCAACAATCGACCCCGCCCACCAAGTTTCGACTGGATACACCAAAGCTTACGCCTTTGACCTTGAATGACCCCTAATGACCTTGTCATGACCTTCAAATTTGTTGGCGTCAAAAATCGACCCCATCCTCCAAGTTTCATGTCCATACACCAACGTTTACCCCATTTGACCTCATTTGACCTTGAATGACCCCTGATGACCTTTGATCCACTAACCAATACAACCTCAGTCTTCGGACGGTCAAGGGGAACCCACCCACCAAGTTTCAAGAATGTGCGCCCCACGGTCTCCGAGAAACCAACGTTTAACCTCATTTGACCTTGAATGACCCCTAATGACCTTGTCGTGACCTTCATAATTTTCGGCATCAGAAATCGACCCCACCCTCCAAGTTTCATGTCCATACACCAACATTTACCCCATTTGACCTCATTTGACCTTGAATGACCCCTGATGACCTTTGATCCACTAACCAATACAACCTAGGTATTGGGACGGTCAAGGGGCACCCACCCACCAAGTTTCAGGAACGTGCAATTCTCGGTCTCCGAGAAAATAGACGCGGTCCATTTGACCTTTTTTGACCTTGAATGACCCCCGATGACCTTTGATCCACTAACCAATACAAACTCGGTCTTCGGAAGGTCAAGGGGCACCCACACACCAAGTTTCAGGAACGTGCGACCCTCGGTCGCCGAGAAAATAGACGCGGTCACACAGGACAGGACGACATAATAGACAGGGACCAGATAGGACAGACAGACACATGCCAGACCACCGATTATTATATAGATGCTCATTACAAAAAACAATTGCATTCGTTGTGGTTTGGTCCGTACACATGATCGCCCGGTGCGGGATCTGGCAAACGTGCATTGGTTTTCTCGCACGGGAGTTCACCAATTAAAAAAATTGAACCCCAGCTCAAAATAAAGGAATCATAAATAAAATAGAAAAATTCAATTTACCAGAAATCAGACTATTCTAACTCCCCCTCTGAAAGTTTACAAATAAGGTTTCCAAATTCCCGGAAGCTTTGCATGTGAATATGCCATTGAATTGCCATAGCACATAAGTATTCGAAAGTTATCACAATCTACACATAGATTTCAGGTTTCATTCCTGATTTCCGAATGATTTTGTAGTTTTAACAAAATCACACAGTTTATTCCATCCATGGTTAGGGTATTCGCTTGATACAGAAGGGGATCTCCCTGTGGTTTAATTGGACTTGGGCAAATTAACCACGAGAATACCCCGTCCTTCGGGGTCGTTAAGCAGGCGTCATATTATACATGGCGAGTATCAAGCATGTAATAATAATCGCAGGGGTGGAAAGCGTGTCTGAACACTGAATTCTCTACTCGGGTTAAATAAGACAAAAGTAAAAAACACTATTTTATTCACACAATGGTACATGTACTTTTACGTTTGGTAGAAGGTTGTTTTAATTAGGATAATAACAAAATTGGATACCATTTTCAGGAATTTACCATGGAACTGCCATTATATGCAGTCTGAGCAGGATCAAGATAAGAAATAATGCATATCAAAAATAATTTTAGCTTTGCTGTCTTAATGCATTTGTTAGACAGAAAACAGCGATACAACCAAAAATTGTACAGCAAAACTGATATCGGTTATCTGGATTGCCAAGTTGCGCATGATTCATGATATAGTAGGGGTAGTAGACATACGTAACTCTAAATAAAGAATAAGTCAACACTGAATAAAGCCCGTATAGTGGCATCTTCATTGACCGTGACCTTGTTTAAAATACAGACGATTACTACTTAAGCCTCTTAGAATTTAATGCCAATACACTTAAGTGCACATCACTTCATTATTGTCAGTAAAGCTTCGATAACGAGATAATGGACAGACCTACAGCTGTATTTACAATGCCTTTTTATAGTAAAGCAAAGGCAATTTACAATTTATCCAAAGAGTGTAACTTGTGTTTTTTTGGGGGGGGAGGGGGTCAATAACTTAGAACTTCAGTCAATATTGGAACAAAATACGTGCTGTATAATTGTGATGCATGAATGGTTTTACACAGAGCTCACCGTACTCGCTGTGCTCACTGCAACTACTCGAGTGGAAAGCACAAGGCTAACTAATTAACAAACACAGTCTTCTTTAGCAGGTGTTTAACTATTTTAGTAGTAAAATATTTAGGGGTATGTACAGGGGAGTTACTGAGTGAATATTATTTTTAAAAGGTAGGCTGTTTTATGTTAAGGTTATCTCCATATTTTGGGATGGAGGTAAAAATCATACTTGCACTTTTGTGAAATAATATCCCCCACCCCCATTTACATACTTTTACCAATTTCTACTGGAAATCTAAGTTTGGAATCTTAAATACGTGGTAAGTTACATAAATTGAACTAAAATTTTCAATATTTCGATTTTTTAGTTTTTCTTCAAGGACTCGCACTCGCAAATCTGAGCGCTTGGATGTAAAATTTTGTGATGTCATATCGGGTCGCGTGCTATAAAAATACCGGAATGCCACTGGCGTTCCTACTGTACGCGTGTGATAGTTTAACGACTTTTGAAGTTTGTTTGATAATTTATGTCAAAAGGCGTATCCTTAGCCGTATTCATTGTAGAATACCTACGAATAAAATGAATAATTATTATTGCTTCCTGATCTGTACAATACTGTATGGTGCTGTAGAATTTAAGTTAGGGTATTTTCAAATAAATATAAGGCTGGCGGACACATTGGACTCTCAGAGAGATTCAATAAACCTGTAAAACCGTTTTAGGCACACTGTTAAAAAATACTAAAATTTACAGGAAATCCAGGAAGACATGCTGTCCAACAATTCCCGTAAATTTACAAGAACTTTCCAAATTAATTGATCAAACACATTTTTTTTTAAAAAAATAACATTTTGGTGCGTTATTACGAGATTGTGAATGTGTGGAGAATAAAAGTACTGACGAACACCCTGACTTTAGTCGGCCTTCCACATTTTTTACAGTGCATCATACAATGACAGTTTGTTGTAATGTTCCATTTTTGTTGTAAATGTATTACATAAAATATACATGTACAGTAAATTTGATGAAACCTGTAAAAGCTGTATTTTCACGGTTTTTGGCAAATTGCTGCCAGGATTTTTACTGTAAAATTTTACAGTAAGTTTTTTTGTTTTGTTTTTTTTTTTTTTTTTTTTTTTTGTTTTCCATGTAAATTCAGTACTTAATCATATAATTGAAAATTCAAATTCAATAGTAGTGGGTATATTAACCTTTATGCCTTGGCCCAGTTTCTGTATACGTTTTTATAAGTCAGTGGCTTCAGAGGTGGCCTTCCAAATATTTTGGGTGGTTTGGAAGCCATTTAAACACCAAAAGGACTAGCTTGTTTCGACTTATTTAAATGCATTGTTCATGTAATTTTGTATGTTGTCCCAGAAATTAACATTTTTTACCTTTATTGAACAGAAATTAACAGATAGTAATTTTGATCGCGACTTGAGTCGCCGTTAGTTCCCAAAGGTTTATGTTTGGTTACTCATTAAATTTCAAATAAAGGCTTCAATTTTAGATTTTGTCATATAGGCCTGGAAAATTGGGACAATTTCGTATTTCCATTGTTTTTCAATTAAGCCAAGTACTGCATTTTGTTACAGTAGTTTCCAGTAAATTGCATGTCTTTTTTTACAGCGCATGCAAATAAAGCCACTTTAATGCCCAGTATTTTTCTTAATCCTCATTCAAACGTTGTGACCGTATGTTGGGTAGAGAATAATTGGGTCTAATCCTTTATCAATCAAGTTGCATAACTGACATTAGAATACTACTTGGCGCTTTATAAAAACAGATTGCTCGTGCAGTTAATCGTATACCTTCAAATAACCGTCATGTTACCTAAGAAGCAACAAAATACTGAAATTATGTACCGATTGACACTGAGTGTAAGTAATTGAAACGATAAATGCTGTCTAACCTAATTGACCATACTGTATTTTGATCCATTAAAGCATATTTTGCACATTTTTTTAAAGAGCGCCCACAATTTTTCAAAAAAATTGAGATTTTTACACGTTGCATGGGTAACTGGCTAGTAAACTTACTGTGTATGGGTCAAGGAAATATGTCATGATCTGAATAGTTGGAAAATTTGTTATGGATGGAAAGTAAGTAACGTAGATTACTATAATCAAAATAAGTTGAACTTGTCCACATTTGTGATTAAATTTTGCCCTTTTATTTTGCCGCCAAACTTACTCGAAAACGATTCCGACAAATCCACATCGCAGGCAAATTGTGTCGGTCAAAGGATGATCATCATAATTTACGTCGTTGTGACCATCATATTCGCAGTGTTGCCACTTATAATATAAAACCAACGAATGAAACAAATATGTCCATTTGTAACTTATTTTTCTAATTTTATTATTACTTTCATTACTCCATCAATATTACAGTGTGGTCAGCAATAACAATTCGAGTCAACACGATGTTTGGTCTCACTTTGACGTCACACGGGAGAAGCAAAAGTGGGCGCTTTTGATCAATGAAGCCGGTGCAAAATCCGCCCGTTTCTTCGTATGTCAAAAAGCAAAAATTAAAATGCCTCTATTTTGTTTAATTTACATCAAATTGTATTATGTTTTTCGGGAATTCGTGATTTATGTACATATATTTTTATGAATGTAAGTCAAACTGAGCTTGACAAATCTTGACATATTCCCTTTAAGCTCTACCAATGTCCTATGTGTCGCAAAGAAGGAATTTTGTAACTAGAATAAATTAATATCGGTCCCGATAATAATCAACGGCTGCTGGCAACGGCCCTCCAATATGAAATAGCCGGGAATAGCGCATTCGTATCTACACAGCGGTATAGGGCCGACCAGGTAACATCCTAACCGTGGAAATGGCATTCAGCAACTTGAATTTCCATTGTATCTCTAAGTCCCAAAATAATAGATAAATTTGCGTCAGAAAGATGGAATCGACCCAGGACGCTTTTGCTTACAATACGCGCTACACGTAGCCTCGAAACTCTAGCTGGCATATGTTCACTTTTTTGTAATACTTAAATAACACCTTAACGGAAGAAAGCGCACACATACCATATCTTCTTCTTGCTTGACGAGGTTACCTGGTCGGCCCCTAGCCGCTTCTCGTATCTACGCCTCATCAATTAGTAGTTTTATTGGTTCAGGCAAGTCAAGTTAGAGGTATTTTCTTGAGGTGGCACTATTTCCTCATAGTGCTTGGGGCTACGAGGTGATATTTGACATACGGGTACCATATAGAGTGCCAAAACGAAAGTGCTACCAACTTGTTAAAACACTTCAACTTAAATAATTTCTGCGTGACTAGAACATTCCAAAGTAGTACTTAAGCCTCTAAATTGGCATAAACAATGGCCGCCATCATATTGCTCCATAACGGGTTTCAGCCATAACCCTGTCTTGTAGAAGGAATTATTTTGGTAAAAAATGTTAACATGAGATGTTTTGATAATGGACAACCACCAGAAGTCAAATACCTACATACTTAATTAACCTAATTTGCATAAATCCAAAATTGGCCGCCATTTTCGTAACTTTTGAGAATAATATGACTTCAACATTCAAGGTATCATATGAATGAACTTTTACACTCATAAGTTTATAATTACGCTATTGCAAAAATATAACTACTAAACATGTCGTATATTTAAATTTGAATAAACAAATGGCCGCCATTGAATTGCGCCATGAACTAGTTTCGGCTAAGCCGTACTTTTAGAAGAAATATGTTAGGTTCAAAACTGCTAAAATGAGGTGTTTGATTAAAAACAACCAAAATGAATTCATGTCCATCTGTTTTAAATAAACTTAGTTGCATATATCCCAAATAACCGTCCATTGTTACGCAACATTTCAGCACTTAGGTTGCTTTTAAATGGTGGCCAGTTTCAATCATGGCAGTTTAAGTGTTAATCTATTGCACTTGCAATGCATATGTCTGAATCCCGAACGACCTTTCAACCACCTGACCAAAAAATATAGGCGGACACCTTTTCCTTGGAAAGTTAGTGGGAAATTGCTCTAGATCTGACAACAAAGAAATACTACTACTTACTACTTTGTCCTCCTCACTTTTCGGCGGTGAAAAAATTGTCAGATTTTCTTCTAGGGACGTTAGGGATATATAGTTTTTAAACCATTTTTCTATTTTTTCATTCCGCCAAATAATCTGATGATTGCCTTCTTGCCCTATTTTATAGTGTGTTTTCAGAGTAGTACTTTCCAATATTTTATAGATGTAATGTACATTTTGCCATGAATTACCATTTCCCAGTGCTAGCAATATCGCTATCAATCTGTTAATCTAGTAACAATTGACATACCGCATTATCATAACTATATGTACCAACTCAAAAGTTCTCATTACAAATATTTGCCACTCCTCGTCCCTCTTGAAGACTACGTCACCATATATAGCTGTTTATTACTTGCAAACAGATGTTCTTTTTCACCTAGGAGTGAAGAAGAGCCGGATGAAGTATACTCAAATGGACTACCACAAGGGAGTTGCTCGCACCTCTCCGTTTCAACATCTAATACAACAACGACCAACCGTAGGAGTGCAGAACCTGTCGTTTTATTATCTATGCAGACGATCTGGAATAAGCGCACGAGGTGCAGACCTCACAGTTTGTGAAGAGAGATCTCCAAAGCTTTGGATGAACTCACTCCTTACTACGCGTGAGGAAAACCACCTCCGTGCAAATCCGCCCAAGACATAGGTGTGTGTGTTTTCCATCTACTCAACCGTGAAGCCAAACGCCAGCTAAAGTAGCCTGGTCTGGAACACCCTGGAGCCCTGCGATAACCCTCTCTACTTAGGAGTTGGGACCGCACTCCGTCTCTCGTCTTTCTCTTTCTCTCTCACTCTCTCTCTCTTATAAGGCCCACATCAAGAGACGAGAGTAAAGTATGCTCCCGCAATACATCAACGGAGAACTTATACATCCTATAAGCAGGAATTGCCAAGAAACTTGAACTCAGCTGATGTCTTCGTCCAACACAAGGAGAACGTATACATTTTAGCAGGAATTGCCCCCATTCAGACATCGTCATTAGTGTAACGAGCATGAAGAGCTTAGAATGCCAAATATCTATGTGAAGAACCCTATGTCCAGACCGAGACCAGCTGCCAACCGCCTTAAATCCAGAGAGTGTCTTAAGCCAAGCCAACCTCTTGATCAGTCGCTAAGGAGCTAAGATGGCCGCATTGCGGAAAGAAAGACTTGCTTATCACAAGTAACATCTATTGGTATTGAATCCGGTGAGCGATCCTTCCCCTGGAGTTTGACTCCTCATGGGCTGATTGGCGATGGTTCAACAGATTAAGAACCGAAGGCGGCCGATCTAAGGTTTCTTCCTTTTGGCGAAGTGGTGCGTACCTGGAACACACCAGGACACTACCTTTGGTTGTGTAACAGAACCACAGACAATGGAACATCTCTTGCAATGAAGGGTCAACAGTTCTTCACCTGGAGGAAGCTGGCCAATTTGTTCACGTCTTTGATGGGTAATCTACAATCTTGTTCAAAATTGTTGGAAACTTGTGCATATTTGGTTTTCCCTGGTTCCGGCCCCCTCATTTCAATGTTGCATGAGCACGACCACTTGAGCATCCTCGCCCCATATTATATTTCAACAACTGATTGGGGGGGATGGGGAGGGGGAAAGACAGATATAGTTACAATGCATTTCAAGCCAATTATCACTTTCATAGCTGCCAATATTAACAGTGTTCCAAGGACTTATGAACCAGATTGTATCCAAGTCGAAAAAACATGTACAAAATTACAAAACTGCTCATAACTCGAGAACGGTGTAAGTTTACGAACACCAGTTTCAGGAAATGAAGAGGACCTTAATATCTTTGATCATATTACACAAAGGTTAAAATAAAATCGAAGCTGTCTAGCTGTGAATTTTTTAAAGCATTAGTTTGAAAATTTAAAAAATAATAATAATAACTAACATATACAAAAGATTGCAAGTTAAAAAAGTACAACGACAAAATACTGAATAAGACATGACGAAAGCACCAAAACGTGGCATTCCACACACAGACACACCCAGTACACACCTACGCACGCACTCGGCCCCGCACACACATGTACGCACGCACATCGCACACGAGCGATCACCCAAACACCCTAACACAGAAGACTTTCATATAGGCACGTTTTCAACACAACGAAAACTAACTGAATAAAACATGACCAAAAAATCACGCCGTATATATTCCAGCCACACTCGCGCGCGAAGACACACACACTCACCATACGCACGCACACGCAGTGCCACCCACACTTACACACGCACAAACACTGACACACAAGACAAAATATAAGTGCACATTCCCACGCAACCACGCCACACACACCCACAACACACACACCTAAAACACATAAATTGTCATACAACGCATGTTTGCTCTGAGTTCAAATGCATAATGAGATAAATAGATAAATGAGAATTTTATATCATTTTGCATTTGGTCTCTGAGGACACTTGAGGGCTTCGGTCCTTACGAAACAATGCTGTAGACATAGTATTAGAATTTTCAAGTTCTGAACCAAAAAAAATCTTCCACCATGCCCCCGTTGGTTTGCAGGATTTGTTTTATAAATCCACTTTGGGCAAATATGTTGTGAGAGATAAACATCACGCCTCCATTAATGAAAAATAATTAATGGCGATTTATCCTTAAAGCTCTTGTCATAGGAGTTGCTCTTTTCTATATGGCACTGCTTAATGGTTGGTGACCTGAATCGAGAACCCTCGACACCACCACACATTCCATCAAAATAGAGAGTCGATATCAGAAGAAAGTTCAAAGTTCGCAGTATTATTATTATTCTTATTATATTATTATTATTATTATTATTATATTTTATTTTATTATATCTATATATATATATACCTATATCTCTTGGTTGCGTCCGTACGGGACAGCAATCTTTAACAACCATTTACGACTTCATACACGTCACGTCAGTCGTCTTTGTGCACATATTTTGTAGGATGTGTCATGTAAAATCCCCACACACATGAGGTCTAACATTCAGGTTCCTATACATATTACTTGGTACATCATCTATGCAGTCCGATACCAGAGTCATCTCCTCTATTTAATCTTGGCCTTATATAGGCCTATCTAATTAGTTTTGCTCAACTTTTTACAAATGCAGTGAGACCTCGTTATTACATCAAGTGATATTGGGAGACCTTGGCTAATGTTCCAACAGAGCTCACATAACATTAAGCGTGAAGGACAGTTTACACTTAACCACCAACCACCACCCATTGTGACAATGAGTCCGCAGTCACTCAGCATCACTTGAGGGCTAGCTCCAAAACAATTAGAAGAGGTCTGTGTTACTTACTCAAGGTGTATGAGCAGCATTATTACACAGAGTGGGTTGAATGAAGGTGCTCATCTAATTGAGTTTTTTCAGATTCATTAGAGTAGCTGAGGGGGTTGACATTGTGAGGGTCGTATATCAGAACTGTAGTCCTGCTGAGCATGACTCCTCCTGATGTACAATTATCATAATGCCATTAACTTAATCATGGAGGAGTCATGCGCCAAAATGTGTTAACTGATATGACAAAAATTTATGTCTCACATTCCAATAATTTTCATTCACGCTCAATGCGAATAATATTACCCCCATTACCCGATTCTCATCCCACCTTTGAAAGTATTCCTTAGAGTGTTATCACAACAGGATAGTCGTTTAAAAGATCTTCATCAACTTTTTATGAAGTGAAATTTAATGAAATTTCAAGATTTGTACCTAAGATTCTGACTGGTGACCAAGTCCTGATTTTGTATGGGCCAGCCGAATGAAAGCTTTAGTTTTGTTTTACAATTGATATTCGGTCTAAGGTAGAGATGTGTAGCGAAGCACCGGTGTTTATGAAAATGGAGGTGACATGTTGTCCGTGGTCGAAATTTGAAAGCTACACAAAAATGTCACGCTGATACACATAATGTTTTGGGACTTCACATATAATAGACTGTTAAAGGCATACTGTTGTTATAGAAACGGTCATGAAGCGGGGTTCCCGCTTAGTAGGATTTTGGTGTCAAATACAGGCAGAATTTTCCCTGGACACGATAAATTCAGATTGAGTTACAATGAGGTCCCACTTGTGACCACCATAATTATAAGCCTCTGAAAGGCCAATTTTTTTCGAACTTAGGTCCAACCAAAATGCCAAATTATAGACATTGTTTTCTGCTAAATGCAGCATCTTATTGTGGGAAAACCAATTCACAATATGCAATGGCTATTTATACTATTTGTATTGTCTGGACAGAAAACCAACTTGCTAACATAAAATAAGCAGTGTGATACCTCAAATGTGACGCAAATAGCACATAGACTATCAGGAAATCTTACGCACCATGTAGTTTTGGAAAACTATAAGTCCTGATAGTAGTACTACATAAAAACATTTGGTAAGTCTGATCTCGGGACCACAAAATAATTTCCACTGGACCAATAATGCTTAACATTGGTAAGATTATTGGGTCCAGTGGACTTCAAGTAAAACCGATGTGAATCCCTTGTTGGGACGAATCATAACTGTATTACTAGTTTCTGTAAAACTAAATGATTGTAATATGACACTTATATTACGAGGCCCTTCTAATTGATGTTTGGTGGGGTATCAACAAGTATTATATATATACTCTTGAGTTTTATTGAGCTTCGAACTTACATGTTTCTTCCTCAGAATATCTAAAATGACAACACAAATCCAACGATAAATATAATCATCAAAAAATCATATTCAAAATTGTTAAAAGATCCCTATGGTCGTGAAAAAAAGGGGATGAATTTGGTATTCTGCTACCACTTAAATTCGGCACCGTTAACATGCGGTTGAATTCCATTAACATTGCCGAATTCGTAAAAAACTCCTGTTGCGAATAACTAAATTCTTTCCCGTGAAAGGACTTGCCCAACTAAAAACAAATTTCTATAATTATCATTAAATTTATATAATTATATATACATATATATATATATAGATATATATCTCTCCGCTCTCTCTCTCATCTCGTCTGCACCTTCTCTTACGTGTGGGTGTGTGTGTCTTTTGGTTGCGTGGTGTGTGGGGGTGTTGTGGAGTGGTGTGTGTCTGTGTCCTGTGTCTGTGTTCCCCCCCCCCCCAGGGTCTCGTGTCAGTGATGGGACCAATTCTCAAAATAAATGGTGCAGTGTCCTCCGTTTTTGAGTGTTCCCGTTTACAGGTTCCGTTAGCAGCACCCTCTCGGTCAACAAGTTTATCAAACACATACAACAGATTGTCGAGTGCTTCTTCCCCAGACTTCTTCCAACTGGCTGTCCACCAATATCAGTTTGTTTATAGTGCAGTAGCGAGGGACTGAAGCTTACTTCTTGGATAGGTTTCATGGTTTTGAAAAGATAAGAGAAGCAATGAAAGAATGCCCAACAATAGGCCTACCTGGGGCCGCTCCTGCAATTCCTGTCATTGTGGTTGTTTTTGGGGGGGCGCTCGGTCTTTGGTAGTATTATCGGAGTCCAGTGCACCTATCCTATTGCAGACTGACAAGATAGTTGTTTTCTTTCGCTAATGCAGGATTTCATGTTACATGTTATGTTGGATCCTGGTGTTGGAAGTTCATGCCTGCTCATATTTTTATGACTGTTTACCTTCACACAAACTCTCACCGTATACGTACTCAATCCGGTTTTATATACAGTCTACTTTCAGTAGACTGTATCGTATTGTTTATGCTTGGTAGAATTTAGCACTGTCGAGAGAAATCGTAGAACGCTTTCCGTTCTACACACCAGTATACCGAGTGACCTTGGAAGTTTAAAGGGTCATTTCACAGTCTCACCAGTCTGTTCATATTGGCCATGTATTTGGTAATATAAAATCTCAAACAATCACAATTCGCCGTGTTTATTTCCGCTTCCGGGTAGTCGAACTGATTGTCCCGCGCGCGACCGACGTGATTTGTATTTGTGCAGTGTTGGTATTTTTTTTTTGAAAGCGTTGTACACTGTACTGGTATTGGTAGTATTGTATGTATTGAGTACCCATGTGAATATTTGGTACTATATGTGTGCAGCCACCATCAGAATTAATTTAATGCTGTGACCACAACATAAATTTCACGGGAAGAAAATTTTCGCGAATGCAGCGCCGGTGTAAAAGGATATATGGTCCAGCATTGAATAATTCTTGAAAACTAATAGGCAAGGTGTACGGAGGGTTGATTTCACCGGAGTTGGCAATAGACTTACTATCAGAATTTGATTAAAAAACATTCCATTCTTTGGCCAAGTCAAGTCTGCATAATTATGTAGAAATTGATTTTTTTTTGCCCCAATTTATCTGGCAATTTGCCTATTTTTGGTTGAAAAATATGTTCATTTTGGGTATAACACAAAGAGCTGCAAAGACAATCTCAGTTGTATAAATTTGATATTTTCACGTAGGACTTATACACCATGCCCGGACACCATGTAAAGCCTATTTTGATTTGTTAAATGGAAAATAGAACAATCATCAAAATAAGATTTTTGCATAGCGGTATGAACACGTATAGCTACTTAACTAAACTTAGCCTACAAGTGTAAGACTGAAGCAACTTAGTATATACTCTGGTATAAGACCAAATCGGATATTTGTCCTTTGCGGTCCGAATGGACCGGATGGCTAAATTATTTATTACAGGCACTTACTACAACACGTAATTTAATGGAGATCAATGTGTCTTTGGGTACTATATTTAAGACTTATCCTTAACTTTTCAGCCATCCTGCAAATTTATTATACAGCGTAAGTAAAAAACACCTACATTCAGAAATAAAATATCAAAATAGTTATTTTCTGCTCAAATGTTTGCATTGTTGTGAAGAGGGATAAACAGCCTTCCGAAAAACGTTCATATTGGCGTAGTTGGACTTCTGAAGAAGAAAATATGTCTATTTGGGCGGAAAGGACCTCATCCTGTCTGCCATTTTGAGCCACACAAATATGCATCGTTTAGGCCTACATATGCATGTATGGAGCAACATGGTCTTTAACGGTACTTGTAAAAAACACATTTAACACCAAATTTCTTCTCAACAATAGAAGGTAGGAGTATAATTATAGGATTACACAAAATTAATATTCCCAATATTACAAAGGGAATGCAGGGTAAAATAATGTTCAAATCCAGGATAAGAAAGTCAAGATGGGGCTGGTGTTAACTGTAAGACACAGTTTACTTTATTTTAGATCAGCGAGTTTCCATGTTTTTAAAACCTAAATAATAATATTAATGTCGATTTATAACGCGCACATATCCACCCTGCGAGGTGCTCAAGGCCGAGTGCCAATTCTTATTATTTTACCCGCTAGCCATCAGGAAACCGTCACAATCATTTCGCTTCATCTAGGTGGCTGCTTGGCTATACGCACAACTCTGCACATGCATAGATTGTATTATATCCCCATAACAGCTACCCAATTATCGCTTGGGTAAACGAAGCAATTGAGACTAAAAGTATCACTATGAGTTACAATAAGCTCATCTTCCAAGCACACAGTTCAAGGGTTGTACTTGTACATTTGAACATAACTGACCTTGTGTTAGTATGGGGTAATCATATTCATACCAAAAAAGAACAGGGGTGTAATTTTGTAATACATTGGTGAATGAAGCTACTGCACTGTGCCAAAAAATTGAGATTTACTAGCTAATGGTGTATCTTGTCCCCCCCCAAAGAGAACACAAACACTTTGCCACAATGGGTCGCGAACTCACGATTTACTTCGATGATCATGAGTCCTGCACTTATACAGGGTGAGTCAAACAAACTTGACTCCTGATTGTGTCCCGCCATTTTGAATTTTTAAGGAATCTTATATATCTAATATAATATTATGTGGTATCATCTGAAAGCGTAGTTCAATTATCTTTAATTTTTGCTGCAAGATCATTCCAATCGGTTAAAGGTGCGGTTCCGATCGTCTTTGGGACCCCCCCTGTTTACCCGAGTAGTATAGATTTGAATCAATGAAAGGCCGTAATTTTCCTCATTGTTGTCCTGAAATTTGAGCCCTCAAATCCATTACATTCCCAAATATAAACAAAAAAACCACCGGTTTAGTGGTTAACCATCAATATTAGCACATATTTGAAGGCTGTATCTAATATAACGCGTCACGGTCCGTCCCGTCGCGTCGCGTTCGTGTCGCGTCACGTGACGTAAAGTTACGTCGCTTTGGATGTTTCCCCCCTCGTTTAGTGAGTTATTTGATTATAATTATGCTTGTTCTTTCTTCCTTGTATAGATATGATTACTGTTGTTAGTGAAATATCAAGCTTTTCCTCACAAACCGCGACGTGTGTTTTCCCTTGGTTTTTACCACCGGAACTTATTTTGAAACCCAATAGCCCGTCTCCCAGGCGCACACCACAAAAACAATGAAGTGCCATTAAAATCACGTAAAAATAACCACTTTGGTTCCCTCTCTGTTTTGGGGCGTCCCTCGTGACAA
>JAMKCH010019162.1:0-41461 GCA_023653785.1 Ophioderma brevispina | reverse complement strand
TAACACAGTAGATGCTTTATCAGGAAAATCTGTGGCAATTGCAACTCCCCTCCATTGAATGTATTATTCAAAAAAGATGTTTGGGAGGGCTAAAATTTAAAAAAAAGTAGGGTACCATTGTTAATACAAATGGTTGTTGAATATCCAAAAAAAAAAAAATTTTGATGGAAAAATAGAGGGTGCACTATTTGTTCGTATTCTATTTAAAACATATCCTCCAACGAGAAACCCATATGCATTCATTGAGGCTCTCTTTTTAAGCAACGATTTATTCCTTTATTAAAGAAAGAGAATGCAATTATAACAATACGGTTTGTTTGTTTTATAAGCACTTTATCTGAAGGTTACAAAGCGCATAAAACCCGACACTGGCCAGAACATTCTTTTCTCGCTCTCTTAGACAAATTATGTAATGTATAATTGTCTAAATAATTGTCTAATAATAAAACCTGAGACGAATAAACCAAATATCTCAGATAAAATTAAGATAAAAATAAATAAAGAAATAAAGAAAGAAATAAGAATATTTTTTTTTTAAATATAATTAATTAAGAAGTGACAAATTACAAAATTAATGATTAACCAAATATATAAAAAGAAAATAAAAAAGTATCATAAATAAAAAAAAATGTTTGTTTTCTTCCGACCGCCCTGTTGTTTTGCAGAACGGGAAAGAGTAAAGACCTTAATTTTACAAGTCCAGAATTGTTTTCTTTCAGGAACTTTCAACAATTGTAAATACTCCAAAACAGCATTTTCAAAAGTTTCACGCCCGATTGGTAACAAAAACAGTTTTAAAAATCTTTCATTACCAAATTTTCAAAACGTCGTGCGACAGACCCCCCCCGCGGACGACCATATAGCAAAACTACATAGTTGCGTACAAAATTATATTTTGGCTAAAAATGGCTTTAATGTGAAACGGACTAATGGGAGTTTTTTGATGTAAATTACTTTAAAGTATAGGCCTGGGAAATATATGATATGACCTCGGAAAAAATTGCCAATAGAATTTTTTTCACCACAAGCATTTCTGATAAGTCCCCAGAATGACATACTAAAAGGCCAAAAAAATCCAAGTGGTTGAAAAGTACGCCTAATTTGCATGCAATCCAAAATGGCCGCCAATCCTATGTTTTACATTCTTTTTGTTGTATAGCTAGTCCCTAAATTGATGTTGCCACCCATTTAAAATGAATATTTTACATTAAATAAGTATATATTATGCTTTATACGTTATATAGAAATACCTAACCTGATTGGTGGAAGCATAATCTAAATTTGCATTAAATTCAAATGGCTGCCAATTTTCAGATTTATAATTTTATTTATTCATTTCACATGTTATAGAGAGAAGCTATGGTCCTTACTGTATAAAACCCAAATGGCTGTCAATTCTACAGATTTTCCTTATGTAATCAAAAATTTGTTGAAAACCAAAATTTTGGGAAACATGGGACACACAACTTTTGATGGCCTTTAAATTTATGTTCCAATATTAATCTATTTTTCTACTGAATATCTCCGGGTAAATTGTGTAAGCCGTGTGCCTTCATTTGCAATACACCCATGTGGCTGAAAAATAGGCACGGCACGGAAAATATGATTAAAAATGTTATGTTCTGGTGGAGAATGACTATTATACAACGCCAACTGCTGTTTGATTAATAAGGGGTCCACCTGCCTTCTACCCAAGCACTCGTGGGGCGTTTACTCTCCCGACATTTAACAGTCACCGGGGACATCCGATCCCGCTGCTCCGGAAGATTCTCCCTAGATTCACCAGATCAGGCCATGTACTATCTTGATTATCACGGACATCAATGTCACCTCGGCCTTTACAAAAAGAGATGGAACTTCAGGAAAGCCAAGTGGCCAAAGTTCAACAACTCATTAGTGAATTGTCATCCAAAGCTGCAAAACCTGGCTTCTTCAGTTTCTAACATCCAACACATATTGAATTTGCTCTATGCTCCACCAAGGCAGATAAACATTCCATTCCAATTGACACCATACACCCCTGTGGCTAAAGAATGCGGACGAGGGAGAGAGATATCCAATTCACCTGTACTCCACTCAAGCTGCAAGGCCTCCTTTGTGGAACACCGTCAACAAACTCACGCGTCGTAGCTGTCCAGTTAAGCAAGGTCCTGTCTCTGCAAATTGCATCATACTGAAGCCCAAGAGAAACAAGCAATATCCCAAGAGTTACAGACCCATCTCGCCTGCTAATCTCACACGTATAAGTTGCTTGGGAGACTGGTTACTCAGTAGGATCAATGATTACGGTCAAGGGCAATCTACCACTTACCCAAATTGGCTCTCAAAGAGGTAAATCAACTTCAGATCGAATAGGCAATATTGCCAATGATATCGAGACAGCTTTCCAGAAGAAGCAGATAGTTGGGCAGCAAACTTTGAAGCTCTATCTGCCGCCCTATGATACGTCTGACCACGGAGGTCCTCTACCTTAAGTACTCCATATTCCCTGATGTCAAGCTGGTCAAGTTCATAATACTGCCTCATCCCGGATTTTTCGTCCTCGGGACATCAATTGGGCAATGCCATAGAAAGTCCAAACATTCTGAATGGTGTCCCACTCGCCACCCAGTCTCCAGCATTTAACCTTTATGTCTCAGATATGCCGAACGGAGTTTCTTTGCAGTACTGCTACCAGACGATACGGTCTTTGAATAGCTGCGATTCAAAGACCATTATCACCGTAAAGCCAATTCTTCCACCAATGGCCCTTGAAACTCAGCAAACTCAAGAATATCGGCTCTATTTTCCACATTGCAAACCACTGCGCTGAATATAGGGAAAATTAAACATCACTCTAGATGGAGGAAAAAACTGTCAAGCGATCCACCACCAAAGAATCTTGTAGTCATAATTGACAGCTAGCCGTACTTCATCAAAACACCAAGAAGTTCGCTGCCCCAAAAACAAAGTCTCGTGTCAACTCCTCAGACGGCTCGAAGTAGAAGATGCTGGATGGGGTGCATCCCTTGACACTTTACACACATCAACTGTTGCTTGGCATATCAACTGCTCGAATATGCCGCCAACCAGTATTGGAGTCACAGTGTACATTCACACAGATTGATGTCATTCTGAATGATGTTCAATGAGACTTGTTAGCGGGTTGCCTTTTGGCATAGCTCCTGCAAACATTTGGAGGATCTTTAAGACGATCCGAGGGTCGCTAAGAAGTGTGGACGAACATGGTAAAGCTATTCATCCTACCCAACACATTTAAGAATCAGAGTTCCACGGAATACTTGCTACCCAATCCATAACACTGCAGTCGCACAAGCATCCCCTATGGATCATTCTTGGATCAACGCAGATAGTCTTGAGCAATGGTCATCATCTACCTTGACCCTAAAGCAGTTTGTTGACAGCCTATAGCAAGCCCAAAGTTTTTAACCTTGATAGAAAGCATGGGTCAACCTCAACGGATCGGAGAGAACCGCACACAATTAGCCCCGTCATTGATGACTGTGAGGTCTTAAGTACACCATTCTCAATGAAAAACCCTGGATTCTTGATGGTAATTGGGATATCGCCGAAGGAAAAAGCTAGCTTTTCGATTGAAAACTAATTCCCGATGAAGAAATTGGAATCTTCAATTGAAGATCCGTGGTTTACCATTTGAAAAACTTGGATTCTCAGTCGATAAATCTTGATTCCCTCGGTTAAAACTAGGTGTAGCTTGGTGTATTGAAAAAGTGAGATTCTTCTCTTGGCGAGAATTCTGTTTTTTTCATAAGAAATTCTTTTCATGGAAACTAGGTTACCGGCGATAATCCAGATTTTTGCAATTGAAATCCAAGGGTTTTAAAACATCTGGTGTTTTTTTTATCAATTTTCCGACCACAGCACGCGCGCTTGCTTGGTGTGTGTGTGTGTGTGTTGGGGGGGGGGGGGGGGGGGGGGGGGGGGTCGGGGTGTAAGATGGAGGTGGGGTTGCTCTAAGCATTCTATAGCCTGATAGTGAAACAATCTAAAGTGTTTTTGGTCCTGTAAGTGCATAGTAGATGTATATGAACTGACTCAAGTTTTTTTACAACTTCTTCAATTGTAGAATTGGCAAGCCATTTTGGCTTTATGCAAATTAGTTTGTATTACTCCTACCACCATGTATTGTGTCTGTCTAGAAAATAATCTATAAAGTCATAAATGTAATAATGTAGGCATTTTAGGTGGCAACGTTAATCTTTTAGATAAGCGTATAAACAAAATAATGTGTAAAAATCTAGAATTGGGCGCCATTTTGGATTTAAGCAAATTAAGTACACGTCTGTTCTGTCAAAAATGAATGGTGCCTGTATAGATAACAATATGCATTAATAAATATTCCAAATTTAGCTTATAGTGTTGTTCTAAAATATTCATTTTAGTGGGAAGTAATACAACACAATCTTGTAAAATCCTAGGATTGGCGGCCATTTTGGATTTATTGCCAATTAGTCATATTTTCACCACTTGGATTTTTCTGACTTTTAGTATGGCATTCTGGGGACCTTATAGAAATGCCATTGTGTGAAGGAAATTCTATTGGCTAGGGATTTTTTCCAGCTTCAACTAGAATTAAGTTATTTTCTCTCAGCCTCAGTATGCAGTTGTGACATGACGTTAAAATATCTACACATCACTTGTGTTAAATCCACTCTAACTATATTCTGTAGTGCTTTTTTTCAAGCTCTAAAGCTTATATTCTCGAAAGCCGCCCCCCCCAATTTGTGGCCGTGGTTTTTACACGCAGGTAACGGAACATTTCCCAGAGTTCCCGAATTCAAACTGTTCAAAATAATGGTTAATATTCATAACAGTATTTTTCACAAACATAATTCTAATGATCGGTTGTTAGCATGCAGCATCAAGCTGTGCCCATCGATTCACTTCCATTGACACGCTGATTGATAAGCAATTTTAGAAAGATATAGCAGTAAAACCCCGCACAGTCGTGGGTTCAGCGCTTATCAGGTACTTCCAAGGCAATACTTTGTTATTCTACAAAACAGTCAAATTCTTTGAAAACGAAGAGTAGGTAAATTCTTTTAAACGATTTCATTTGAATCTGTGTCGTAAAGAGGAAAAACTTGCATATTTTAAGTCGCATTTTCAAGCCAAAACAAAAAAAAAAAAACAACTTGACAAACTCGTCCCCGCGCTTGCGCCCTTCTTGAAAATATTGTTGTATTAGTACGATGTCCTTAAGAATGGTGCGTACGGCTACCGCAACACTCCCGGGCTATTTTACAGTTACGGCTACCGAACCCTGGGGTTTGGTAGCCGTATACGGCTACCGAAACACTTCGTAAAAGATATATAGAGTAGTTTCTGTCGTCAATTGGGTAAGAAGGATTTTTAAATGATAAGAATTGAGTATTGTTTAGAAAACATGTCAAAGATAAGGAGTTGTGTCGGTATTGTGTTAGAAAAATAAAATTGGGTAATACATTAAGAGTATGTTAAATGATTAGAGTGTGTTCGTTTATGCGTTAAGTGATAAAATTATAAATTATTAAAAGTATGTTAAATGATAGAGTTGGTTCGTTGATTGATTGCGTTTACGGAACACATTTAAAATGATAAGAGTTTGTGTTCGTTTATAGTGTTAAAGATAAAAGAATAAAAAATACAACCCCGTATTTTTCAGAAAACTGGGGTTTTAAATACGGCGATTCGGAAATGTTTGGAAAACATACAGTTGGAAAACATTTTATTTGTGGGAAACAATTGTGGATATTGAAATTAGAATACTCATTCACCTTGTTTCCGTACGAAAGTTTTATAGAGCGACAAACACAATGAAATCTGCGACTTGGTTAACTTGAAAATAATTGCCTACGTGATAATGGTCGCCGAACTTGCAATTCTGCGTGATTAAATTGAAAATGACGTAAACATTGCTATAGAGAGGCCAACAAAACGTTACGTAATCTTTAGAAATTCACCGTCTCGCCATGTTTTGCCGACCACAAAGAAAACATAGATACCAACAATAGAAAGCATGGATGCCTCGATTCTGCCACATACTGTGGGTGCGGCGCTTTGCAATATACACTATCGTAGTGATACAAATTAATGCAGTGTTAGAGGTGGTGCCTAGGTGTAATAATAGTGTTCCGGGATCATTGTGCTCAGATTATTCTTTTTCTCATAATGCAATGAGCGAGTAGGTGAAAAGATGTATTCAATTCATTGAGGCGGTTTATTTAAAATCACGACGACTGATGTGTTCATTTATTCGTTGTGGGGCCATGGGTAGGACCCAAATTTAACAAACCAATAGGCACCCAAACATCCCAACAACTGATATTTTGCGCGGAATGGTTGTATCGAATTGACATTAGTGGTATACACAGCACCCAAACTGATAATTATTCCGTGGCAATATTCAGAAATGTCAGCGCCCAGCAGGGACGACTGGTTTTGAAGCGTTTTCAACCCTGGGGTCCCATGCCCCCGTATTAAAATAGCTTTAGCTTTGGGGGCGCGTGCATGAGTAAAACAACATCTCAGCATTCCGAAAGCTGTGTTGGTATCAATTCAGCTAGGCAGCCAATAATGAGCAAACATCTGCAGTCTTGCGCTGTCGCCGGTGTCGCCGCTGCACAGCCAACAGCCACAGCTTCACACTCGGTAAGAGAAACGCGATGTCATACTAACGTCATGCAAAGGTAACAAAAATCCCACCTTTATTATAAAAACAACGGGAAAAGGCCAAAATAGCCAAAATAGTGTACAAAATCTAGCTCAAAATTGTAACAAAACCCAACTTTATTGAAAAAACAACGAGAAAAGGTCAAAATTAACAAAAATCGTAAAAATCAACAACCTAAATTTAAAATTTAACTATTTCCCTCAGGGCCCACTTGATAAGCAAGCACAAGAACAAAAAAGTAAACTCCTGAAGTTCTGGGGTGTTGCCGCTGTCGCCGTTGCCCGTGTAAAACCATAGCTTCACACTCGATGTATACGCCATATCCCAACTTATTTATTTTTTTTTAAACAACGGGAAAATGCCAAAATAGCCCAAATAGTGTAAGAATCAAGCTCAAAATAGTACAAAAGCAAGCTCAATCTAAATTAAAACACGAACGTTCATGGTTTAAAACTAAACTCTCAACTTTATTTAAAAACAACGGAAAAGGCCAAAATTAGCCAAAAATATCGGGGAAAGGCCAAAATTAGCCAAATTCAAATCAAGCTAAAAATAGAACAAATCAAGCTAAATAATAGAACAAATCAAGCTCAATCTAAATTAAACTCGAACGTTCGTGGTTTATAACAACTTTATTAAAGAAAAACAACGGGAAATGCCAAAATCGTAAAAAAACAACTAAATTTAAATTCAAATGTTCATAGTTTTCGTATCATGTTCATATTCTTATTGAAATACCTATTATTGTTCTTATTCGACAACGGTACAACCCAGGTACAGCTTCGCGCTGTCGCCGTTGCCTGGGTTTTTAAAAAGGTTTGGCTTCGCGCTGTCGCCGTTGCCTGGGTTTTAAAAAATGTTTGGCTTCCGCGGCGGATAAGTGTGGTAGGGTATTCTAAAGTTTAGCCCTTTTGATGAAAGATTTTGGCATTTTTAGTGCACCGGAGGAAGGTTCACTAAGGGGGGTAAGACGAGGGTTAAACGTTTCATGAATATTGCCACAAAAAGACAACCTGGGTCCTGATGAATATGCATTTGCATATCCAATTATCATGTACCACATTGATACAGTGATTGAAACTAGGAGGGGGAACCTGAAATATTTTGTAAGTTATAAGGGGGAACCTGAAATACATATGGAAAAAGAATGGGGGAATCTGAAAAAATCAGGTGGAATGGAACACTAAATACAAATTGCACATACAAGTCCAAATAAAATGTAAGTTTGTTTGCATTAAGTAGCTCAAAAACCCCAAATGCAACTGCACGTTTGTTATTGTTTTATTTTAGATCATACCAAACGTTAAGTCAAACTAGTTGTAAATCATGTTTTTCTGGATAATTATTAATTTATACAACCAAAAAAATATTGATTTGGGACCACCTGTATTAAAAATAAAAAATATCTCTTGCATTCCCCCCCCCCCCAAAAAAATTTTTTTTTTTTTTTTTTTTTTAGTCGTTTGATACAAAATGACTCAACGGGCTATAACAACTCGACACGATCACAATGGGGAAAATCTTCAATGTGTTCAATTGGAACTCACCAAAGGTCGATACTTGTAAAGAAATACTCATTCAAGCTAAAACGTTGCAATATAAAAAATCATATCCAGTAGCAATATTTTCGATGAGTAGGCCTAACTGTTAGATGTAGAAGTTTGCGGCAGTAATTAGGTTTACCGCCACCGTCGAAACACTCGCAATAAAACATTTATTTTCAACAGCCATCTATGCCATGCACTAATTAGCACTCGCGCTGTCGCCGCTGCCTAGTTTGTAAAAAGGTGTAGCTTCGCGCTGTCGCTGTGTGGTAGGGTATTCTAAAGGTACTCCCACAATGAAATCGGCGGCTTGGTTAACTTGAAAATAATTCCTACGTGATTAATGGTCGCCGAACTTGCAATTCTGCGTGATTAACTTGAAAATGACTTAAACATTTGACTATAGAAAATCTCGCAAGATTATTTTACTCGGCACCTTGTATGAAGGATATATTTAAAGGATGATACGATTACTATTAAAAAGGGGTCCCATGCCCCCGTATTAAAATAGCTATTTAGCTTTGGGCTGTCGCCGCTGCATGAGTAAAACCCACATCTTCGCATTCCGAAAGCTGTGTTGGTATCAATTCAGCTAGGCAGCCAATAATGAGCAAACATCTGCAGTCTTGCGCTGTCGCCGGTGTCGCCGCTGCACAGGCAACAGCCACAGCTTCACACTCGGTAAGAGAAACGCGATGTCATACTAACGTCATGCAAAGGTAACAAAAATTCCACCTTTATTATAAAAACAACGGGAAAAGGCCAAAATAGCCAAAATAGTGTACAAAATCTAACAAAACAAAATGAAGTTAAATGTCTCCAGAATTAATTACTATTTGAAACAAATGTGTTTTTGTTCATTTTTGTTTTTTGTTTTCGCCTAAACATCACTCTAGTCATGCTAGTAAAACTTAAAAATACTATTTCTTTTTCACTATACCAAAAAGCTGCTCCTCCAAATAAAGGACTAAGCAATATCATATCTTCAAATGAATTATTATGTTTTTGTTAAGCTTTATGACCAATGACTTCATGTTTTCATGAGGTCTGCACAAAACATTTGATGAGTGCCATTGAAGTCCTGGCTTATGTGATTTCATAGCGCAGTGATACTCTTAGTTATGCACTCAATACCACCATATCGCAACCCTTTAATGCAACATTAAGAGACACGAGGAGATTTTTTGAGGATACAAAATTCTCTAAATTTGATTGGTTGTAGAATAACTACCGAGAACGTTTGAAAGGTTTATTGAACAAACAAATGGAAAAGAAAATCAAAAACATTATTTTGAACTTGGTTTTCTGTCTAATCAGCACCATAGATAAGCATACTAAATCTTTTTATACATAAAGACAGGATTTGGGCTTTTCACTTCATTCAATTTAATAAGCATGCTACAATAGGTACCAAAATCGTTATGAAAAAATTGACCGTGCACTTCCTGGAAATGCCTCGTCTCTTGATGTTGTATAAATTATACTGTCAGTAAAAACTTGTTACAGATGAGGGTATAATATACTTAAGTTAAATAAAAATCCCACTGGTGACACTATACGCTTTTTCTTGTTGTGTTTTGTTTTTTATAAATTTGCAAACTTGTTGAGAATTCTGGAAAATAAAGTTGGCCCCCCCAGTAATTATATTTCCATACGTTTTTGGTCACTTCAATAAATAAACGTCGGTTGCCCACCCAGTAACTTATGCTTATTTACCTCACGACTTATTGACTGGTTGGAGTGAGAGATTTGGGCTGTTTCAGTTACCCATGGCAAGTTTTAAAGGGAACCCAACACAGGTTCTATTGCATCATTAAGTTTGCACTTCATAAATGACAACTGCTAATGACACTGCCTATGATTTAAATAAACATACCACCTAGGGTCAGAGCATGGCCATACAAGGACACCTTCTATGCATTTATAAGTTTGCCCTGATTTGCCCTAAGCAACAATTTTTCGTTCAGTACTGTTGGTGAATGTTGTCCAGTGGATTGAGCGCTCGCCCCGCAATCCACAGGTCGTTGTTTCGAGTCCCCCGGTCGCCAACATTTTGTGCCCTTGAGTAGGGCCTTTAAACCTAATTACTCCCTCCACCCAGGTTTATAAATGGGCACCAGCATTATTCAATGCTTGGGAAGTAACAGACTCTCGGTGTCGGGAGTAGTGGCGAACCCCCACGCAACCATAACGAGGAGTCGGGTCCACGCAAACCGCTAAGAAAGCGAGATGGGCACTCCGACCGCGCACCACTTGCTCGGCACAACTACTTTACTTCTTATACTTGGTGAATGTTATAAGTAGGAATGAGTTGCAGCAGAAAAATCATTTTGATTATAGAAAATAACTTTCCATAAATAAAACAGCAAACAAGGAAACTTGCGATAAAATAAATAGCCTGATAATGTCATAGCATGTTGGCCTAATGCAAGTTCTATTTAGGTGACAATGAATTAAAAATAACATCATAAAATTAAAAAAAACTTTGAAAACTTGTTTTAATAACTTTTTATAATCAATAACAGGTTCTTTCAAATAAAACAAAACAAACTTTTATTTAAATTTATGTACTTGTGAGTAAGTATGCCTACAAGATCTAACATTTTTTACTTTTTTGAGACAGATATTTCATGTAAGTAGTTTTGAGGTAAGCATTTGCATTAATAAATAGCCTACTCTTTCCAAACAATTTATATCTATAAAACAGACGGAAATAAATAACCCGCACCATACTTTGTTGATCATGTTAATAACAGTCTAATACCTTTTTCCCTTAAAATGTGATTGATTCCATAATTGTGTGGGTTGTTATGTCAATGAAACGGTTTCCCGTAGGATTTTTGGTGCTAAAGTTGATTTCTTGCTGTTTTTTCATTCACTAGGGACCAGACTGTCAGAGAAATGAGGGGTGGCAAATTTGCGGACTGTTGCCCCCTTCCTCAAGGGAGAAAACGTTACAGGGAACAATTTAAATCGAGTCAATTGTGGTTTTTAATGTACATTAACATGTTTCGTCTCTCCTATCGGATTAGAAAAGTTATTAATTTGCCTAGGTCCACCTTTAGTTAAGCGCTCTAGCCCGTAATGTTCAAGGTCATCCCTGCGTGTTACAATTACCCAATGCTCAGATTTTGTTGAAAGTGGTGTAAGTTTGTTTTGAATTGTCTCACAGGATCCAAATGTATTATTTTAACAAGGGTGTGACATTTGGTTGGCTAAATTACATAGCAAGTAGCAAGGGTCTACATGGCCTATGGGGTCACCATAATTTTCCCTGGATGGCGCAATGTGATATCAACCAAACATTTTTAAATTTGCCTTTTCTTTTCGTATGACACAAGAAATCATTTGACCCACTTCACCAACCATCGAAGCATTTTACCCCCCATGGGTGACCTTGACCATTAGTGGTTTCTATACCGCTTTAACTAAGGTGGAACTACGCAATATATACTTATTTTAAACCTTATGAAGAGAGGAACGCATTAGTAGACATTAAAACCCATTTGAACTGATGTTAAAATTTTCTCCTGTACTAACATTTCCCCCCCTTGCAGGGAGGGGGCATCATTCCGAAAATTTTCACCCCATCCTTTTCTGACAGTTTTAGGCCCTACTGAAACCCAAACACAATAAATCCATTTAGCATGAATATCCTACGGGAATACACACCAACCCCACTATAAGTACTTTAGATGCTGATAGGTTTCCTATTAATTTAATCTTTGGTTTTTATTTTCTGTTTCAAAATCTGTTAACTGTGAGTTGTTATCTTTGTAATTTCTGTATCAACAGTCGTCAAATAGTCACCTGCCAGGACAAAGTTGATCGGGGGTTTTTAGACCTACACTAAAAAACATTCAGCGACAATTGCAAATGCCAACTTTCCAGATCAATGTAAAATGAAAGTTGGTAGGTATAAATACATGTTTTTTCTTATTGGAGAGTTGCATGCGCTTCTCAATCTCTTTAGTCGGTTCTGAAACGATCAACTTGGCCTATCTAATACCGATTTAGGCACTGTTGTCTTTGTGTCTTTTGATTCACTATTGTGATTTGCCACATTATATTATACGACAATTAGAAACAGTTGCGAGGGACGGATCATATCTTAGCTTGTTGGTGAGACCAAATGACGTAACTATCAGCCAAGTATTTCCCAATATTCTCACGTACGATTATCTCCTGAAACGAGATTCCATGTTAATCACACAAGTACGGTTCTTGGGACATGTGTGGGGGACGTTGGGAAAGTAGGTTGACGATAATGGCGCCCCCTCCCCTCCCTCTCGCAGCTACACACCACGTACAGCATGATGCCGCGCTCCTGGTCTTGTCCTGAATACCACTCCTCCCCATATACTAAGCCCCCCGTATTCTCCACCATCCGGAAACACCTAAAAAGGGCGAATTCTAAGGGAACGAGTCGGGTGAAACACCAACTAAACTAACTACAGGATAGTAAGGAAAATCATAAACGGGGACCAGGGGCAACAGAATTGTCCAAAAAGGAAGTCTAGTATTCGCGGGAGGACCGTTACGCGGCGCTTGGTGGAAACACCAAAAGTATTTCCGTCAATCTCAGATGGACGAATACGGCGGGGTTCTCTCTATATAAGCTCTGGAGTTGGAGCCACGATTGACAAACAGAGTGGTGAACGTAAACACAAATAGTGGGAAGTGTGGGGCCTTCATATAGAAGTGAAAGAACGTGGCAGTAACATCACTTCCATCAAGCCTCAGACCAATAACATGAAAGTACGTTGGCCAAGTGGAGGTTAATCGACGACTAAGCTTGGCAAACAAGCAGGGCGCTAGGCCGCAGGAAGTTAGTCAGGCTATCAACGTTGCACACAGCATGTGGCTGACATGCCGACAACAGCCAGTCACAATACTTTTGGCCTACCAACACAATGCAGCCAAAATCCAGGCCGAACAAAAGGCCCCAAACGCAACTTCGCTCAATTTTCAAAATCCACTACAGCCCTTCTCAAAAAATGCAGGACTTACAACCGGCGGTTTCAAAAGTGGACCAACAGAGAACCTATTCATGATAATTTGGGTTTCCTACTCTAAGTTGCTACGTACGGAGAGCAATAGCCCTACGTGAATGACCATAGCCTATATATAGGCTAAAATCAGCATTATAAATTTGGAGGGAATGAAGTTTTGAATCAATAACATATCCTATCAACATGCATGATTCGTTTGCGTTAATTATCCCTTCATGTGAAAAGTAGCACATTGTTATTTCACCCTCTCTTAAATTATAAATAGGTGCTTTATCCTGGATTGCAACAACCAATCGGATGCTGTAAACGTATTCCAAATCCAATACTTCATTTATGATAGATGTAAATATCACATCACTATTTTATTTGTTCACCTCCAACCATGGTGCTTTAGCCTTGCACCATTTTTTGGACAACCTGTAATTTCCCCCTGAACTGATGAATTGTCATAGAACCGAACGCACTGATATGGGGAATGGGGAAAAGTTTTGAACAATAATCTATTGGTTGAAATAGGGCATAAATTTAAATCTCTCCAAGCAGACGCTTCAACTACCCAACATAGAAAGCGACGTGAAGTTGCCAAATTTAAAGACTCAGTTCACTATTTCCACACGAAAGGCTGCATACTAGGAGTAGCATTGCTCGTTGCAAGTTACTTCTGATGACATTGTAATGAAAATGTTTAAAGGTCGAAATATAAAGGAAATACACTAGATTTTATAGTTTATACTTCATTTTGGTGCACATTAACAATGGTCACCATTTGGTGTTAAGAGTCAATGGAATCAACCCATGTAACCATCATTTCACACACGTGACCAGTCTAGTGAATAAATGGTATTACCATCAAAAGTTTGCTTATTACTTTATTTACAAACATTGTTGTAATGATAAGATCAATCTTTCAGAAATAAATTATACGAATTGAATACTTAATAATCACAGAATTTTACAAGTTGAAGTTTGAATTCTAAACCCCCTTTTTGTCTGAGTCACAAATGTGACCGAACTTTATTTGCCACTCATACAAAAATAACCAGTCTGGCGAAAGTGGTAAACTTATTTTTAATTTGGGTTAGGTTTGGACTAAACGTTACTCCTTATACCAAAATAATAACAATGGCCATTGTTGATTTTCAACCCATGCTGTTTTGCCAATACAACGCATTTTTAGGTTCACAGAACGTGAACCGAAGAATGCCATATGTGTGTGTGTCCATATTGCCTTAAAACAATTTCTCCACATGTCTCGGGATAATTCTGCGCAGTTCACATTAGTTCTGATAAATCCTTCATGAAACAACACAGACAGATGGCCATCCAATAGACAAGGCTTGGGTGGTGGCATATTAAGCAGAATATTTATTAGTATTTTTTACATACAAACCCCTTAGAATTCCAACACCTAGCTAAAGTCAAATGTGAGACACTTCATTATAGGTCTCTGCATTTATACAATTTTTACAAAATTATTTTTTCCTGACATTATGAATCCACTGACACGTAATTTTTGGTTATGTATACCATTATTAAGACATATTCTAGCCTTCTCAAGAGTTACACCATTTAAGAAACCGGGCTTGTGCTTGAGTCAGATGCGGATGCCGTGAGCCGCCAGAGCCAGCTGTGTCAGAATTGACCGCATAATTCAAAGTTCAGCTCTACGAATCGATATTGGTCACATTCATGAACACAGCGGGCATGGGCGCGCTCACGTTGCATCACTGCATCTGCATAAGCCCTGATTTCTAAAGGGTCCGTAGAGTGATAAGCAGTGAATGTAATTGTTTACAATTTATTAGACACAATGGCAATATGATAAGACATACTCGATAATACATCTAAGCTAACTATGGCTTATCAGCTATCCCATGAACATAAGAGTTAATTTCATCTCACGTACAGACTTCATCAGGCTGGACGGATGCATCTTGGCTGGTAAAGAATACTTTATCTTTTAACAGAAACACATGTAAAATTCAGTGATAGCAATGGAGTAGAGATCTGTATTTCCCTCATATCACAAGTCCAAATTCAAGAAATATACAATTACTTCAGAGCTATTTTTTTCAATTAAATTGAATTGTTAGCGTATAATTTCGTTGTTTTCCATACGACACACTCAAAGGTGGAGGTTAAATATCTCTGCCCGGGTTCTTGGAGTTTGGTCGCGTACCCATGCCCTATCCCCCCCCCCAAAAAAAGAGGGACTAGCGGCAAATGTGCTAGTATGACTCTGCTAGGTATCAATTCACATCAGTTTTATTCCTGCTAGGGGTCATTTAGAGAAATGGGAAATAATCTTCAACATATCAGCAACAATAATCTGAGGTTAAGTTTTAGGCAAAAGGTTTTTTCTTGTTTGCTTATATGTGGGTTCCTTTAAAGTTATATTTTTTTATTCACATACTGAAAACAGGTCCCGCTAGGGATAGAAATTTTATGGCAAATTGTCCCGATAGGGGTAATTCACAAAAACTGGTCCTGTTAGGGGTATAATTTCCACGAAATTTGGTCCCTTTAGGGTTCACTTCAAGTTTAGAACCCCTGGACCGAAGCCACAGGGAACCCACAAACCCCCGAGAACCCCCCTGTTAATATCTATTGATTTTCTCATGCCAATGGCATTACCTTATAGCCTCAAAGCTTTGTATGTGCTGAACCATACCGCAAACTCAAGTTTCCGCAGAATGATGTCGGGGCTTAACCACGCAATCAAGTTCCGTGATCCGAATCCACCAGTCCTTTTTATAGTTATTTTTTCTTTCATTAAAGCAAATGATTACTATGGTACATTACATAGTAAGGATCATTTTTAGAACATAAGCAAACACTGTGTGTTATTTAACATGCTTTCAAAATGGTGGTTATGAATACTGGAGGTCTGGTGTCAAATTGCAGTCTTGAATTCAGTTTTCCATGCAAAGTTAATAATAAACGGCATCAGTTTTCGTGCAATACTAATAATTAAAAGATTCATTGAATGGAAACTACAAAACCTATTCTATGTGGCTTAAAGTTCATAACCCTATAACAATTTTAAGCGACTTTTTACAAAGTCTGGGGGGTCTTGTTTTGCACCAGTGAACGCCCACTTTTTTAATCTTTTCCAACAAAATTTAACTTACAGGAAACTTTACTTGCATTCCAGAGGGTCCTGATACATTATATTCCAACGCATGCCAGTAATCCAGACCTCCTTTCCTATCCTCGACTTCCCTTCTCCCCTTTCTCCTTTTCTATTTCATAAAGTAATTTTTTTAATTTGGAGAGATTGATACCTAAATGGTGTCCACAAAAACCCGTATGAACTGATGTAGTTCGGGTATCTTGGATTTAGTGCTTGTTCTTTGATGTACACCTCCAAAGACTGTATGTAGTCATGTAGGTTCTTCTTATGTACGCAATGATAACGTGATTTGTGGACTCATACCTTTACTTCTTTCTGTAAATACACGAATACTTTCTGGTATGGAACATGAGACTGTAACAGCTATACTCCGTCTGGTCTGAAGTATGAGGTAATGACACTCATTTAACCCAGTACCAACTTTCAGTTGGCATGCATTTTGTTTGACTTTGGTACTATTATGGCTAGTGTCAATACTTCATCCTTCGAGCAGGACAGAGCCGTGCTAGCCAGCTTTGTTTTCAGGGGCAAGGGGGGGCCAAATATATTTTCGGGGGGGGGGGGGAGGATAATATATTAAAATTTGTGTTAGTATAGTAGCAGGGCCTATGAATCACGTATTCTTTCAGGGGGGGGCAAGATTCCCACAGGGATCTGCCCCCTGCCCCCTGCGACGCCACGGGGACAAGAGTACACTACTGTATACCTAGTAGGCACCAGCTAGGCACCACCAGCAATTACCCATGAAAACACCTTCCATGATTACAACACAGTACTGTACTTTTTGGACACCCCCCCTGGAAGAGCCAGCGCCTTATCTGCTGTGGTCAACACCTTGTTTTCAGCTTGAATTTTAGTTCCACAGATCACATTTTTAGTCAATCTAATTATGAACCACCCTAAAATGTTTGTTATTCTAAGTTCCAAGGCTCCAAGCCTGGAAAATCTTTAAATTCAGTTCCAATAAGATCAAATTTCAGCCTAAATTCAGTCTAAAAATCATTGGCGTAGCCAGGATTTTGTTTGACGAGGGGGGCACAGATTTGGTGAATGGTAGCCGACGCGTGTGAGGGTACCACAACATTTTTGTTCTCACTCTCTACCTCGCCGTTGACCCCAATTTTTTATAACCTGTTGCCCCTCAATTCTAAGACGGAGGAGGGGTGGGGAGAAAGGGATATTTTGCCAACGCCAGGATACTAATAGGGTCTGTATAACAATTAAGGCAGTTAATAGTATTTAATGACCTCTATCATGCACCCGCACTCACAACAAAAAGCTTACCCCTTTTGGCAAATGTACCGATGGACCGTTATGTACCCGACAAAAACTCTCGGCGGTGGACCACTGCCCCCCTGCCCCCCTCTGCCCCTGGCTACCCACTGCTAAAGCTCTTTGAGCGTACAGCTGTGCCAGTAAATATTTAGAATATGTTTCTATATTGGGTGGTCGGACGGTCCAAAGTGAGATATTTGGCAGTGTTTTTTTTTCACGTTCTCTCAACAGCTAATTTATTGAGCCTCTAGTAGATTTGACCTAAATCTTTCACAGAACTTTTTTTTTTTCATGATGTTACCAAATGGACTTTTCATTTGAAATTATACTCCCCGTGATGGGAAGATTTAATTGGTTCTGTCCATAAGAAAGTGTGGATTTCAAAGGTATTCCCCATAGGCTATCCATTTCAAATCCACACTCTCGCCCATGTAAGACTATTTACTCATACTTGAGGGCATGCCGTTTAAAATGTAATGGCCATGCTACCATACCAATACTATTAGTGTTTCATAACAAATGCGTGGCCCCCCCCCCCTCGTCACTTTGTGAACTGATTCGGAATAGCATAGGGTCGAATACAGCGTCAAAAGATGCATGATCGTAGTCTTGTGATGCTTCATTTTATTAAAGGCGGCAACTTTTACACTGCGCAGAGAGGTCAAGCATAACGAGCAGCGCAGCTTGTTGGTTGTCAACAGCACGAGAGAAGTTGACATGAACATTGGCAAGGGCGGTCTCTGTGCTGTGACGGGTTCTGTAAGCTGATTGCATGGGTTCTGCGAGATTATGTTCCTCAATATGGCTCGTTAGTTGGGAAAAACACATTTTCAATTACCTTTGTGTAGAGAGGGAGGTTCGCAACAGGGCGGTAATTCTTTAGCTCATTCTGGTTGAGCGAGGTTTCTTCAATATGGGTGTGATTATCGCCCTGTGGAGATCTTGTGGGAATGTCCCCGGGGACAAATGTCAAACATTAACAATTCTTGCGATGGTAGGGAGTAAGACATGAATATGTTTCTTAAGGAGCATGTAGGGATACATCAAGGGCACAGGATTTGTTGGGAAATTTTTGTGATAACCGTCAGCAGCTATCCTCAGAACACATAAAACCAAAACTGTTAAAGGAAATATCCGAGCGGGGCGGGGGGATCACAGTAGTAGATAACATTGGGAGTTACACTTGAAACATTTTTATTATTATGTTTCTGAAAATAAACTTTGAGGAGCTTTAATCTTTGATCAAACCCTTGCCAATAAAAAATTCTCCGAATGGAAATGGCAAGGTCAGAGGGATCATCAGTATCTGGGATGGAGTTGCATCTGATTGAGGAGTTCCTTAACTACATTATAAATATCCTTAACACAACTATGAGTTATCAAAATTGTTCTTATAATATGCAATTTTAGATTCAGAAACTACATTCTTGGACAGCTTGCCTGATGACAAAGGAAATTATCAAGGTGAATAGCAGACTGTGTTTTGCGCCACTTCCGTTCCCAACGGAAGAATACAAATTAAATAACAATGTCTCTCTGAACTTCTTAATTCTAGAACTTGAGGGTTTGGGCGCACGTGAGCCATTAATCAAATTGTACATAGAAGCACAATTATGTTGAACAAGCTCTTCTTTCTCAAGACCTTTGCAACTGGCAATGAAATATCTAAATGTACGCACATATGCGTCGCAACATATAGAAAGGTACATCTTGTTTCGGTCCACACAACAAACCGTGCTGCTTTCCTTGGACTAGCCAATATGTTTCCAATTATCCATCCTTTGGAGGGGGATTATTTGGCTGTTATCGAATTTAAAAGAAATGTTCCCATCCCCATCTCCAATAACCTTCGCTTGTTTAACGCATTGAAAAGGCATTTACAACATAACAAAATACATTAATCTGATAACTTTGCACTATCCATTTTCACTGATCAATACGCTGTTTCTAACTGTCTTGTATTTGATGCCTAGCTATAAAGAAAACCTGTGCATTTGTTGCAACTGTAGATTGTACCTTACTAGTGGCCAATCAGTCACATGACAAGATGACTCGGTGTTACCGGGCCCCAATGCCTCAAAAGACTTGTTTTGGGACAAAGAAATACATTTTTTTCAAAAATAAGTTGGATCGTAGTTACAACAACATTTAAATGGAATAAATGGAAACTGAGCCTATATCCACAGGATTTATATTCACTTTTCAATGACAAGTATCGTGGCATGTCAAAATAAATACTGTATTTTGATTCAAATAGCATTTTTTTTTTTTCATTCCAAAATAATTTGGATCAGTTACAACAACATTTGAAATGGATCAAGGAAAATGAGCCTATATCCCAGGATTTATAGATTCAACTTTTCAATGAAAGTGATATGGCATGTCAAAATACTGTAATTTGATTCAAACCCCTTTAAATTGATCATCTGGTTACCAAGTTTAGCAATCTTTCGATTGCTAGAAATAAGAAATCTTGTCGCCACCCTGATTGCAAATAAAACTCAAAACCCACGATTGTAAATATGAAGTAATTTCCCCAATGAAATTTCAACTATATGAATATTTAAGAATATACCCTCTTAAAACTACAAGTTTATAAAATGTAAATGTTGAGTTATAAATCGCAAGTGTTAAATTGGTGCAGTAAGATATGAAAAAGATAGCATATTTAAAAATGTAAATGTAATCATTAATACAATAAAAACTATGATCTAAAATGTTCCATGTCTTAAATCTTAAAATGTTTCATGTAAAACTTAGGGAATATGCTAGGTGGGATGTAGATGAACATATTTTATGATATAAAGTGTTAACATATATTTTTAAGATGCAGCAATGGTACAGAAATATAGTACAAATATCAAGAATTTTCTTAACAAGTAGATTCTCTGGCACACAATAACTTGCTTGACTGATACCTTGCAATGACATAGCTTTCTCACATAGATGTTTTATGTTAAATAACTCCAAAAAGCCCCCCCTTCACCTGTTACCTGCTGCCTGGTGATGGAAGGTGACATTAATGCAAGTATGACTATTTGATTACCTACTGGAAGCATTGATTAAGTTTTAAAATGTTGTGTTGCCCTATATAGCCTTATACAGGCAATTAAAGACACTATCAGTGATTTGCTAAATCAGAAAATCGAAAATATCATCAAAAATCAGATTTTTGCATCTCTGTAACAAGTATAGGTGTCCTAACATACCCTACAAGTGATACGACCAAAAGCAGCCTAATAAGGAGAAAATCAGATATTTTAGTCATTACTTGTCCCGTATGAACTACACAACTGTAATTGACTTAGGGATTCAAACCGGTTACAGAGTGGTTCTCACCAATCAACAACGATGCCTCCATGCGTCCGTGTCTTTTTTATCCCGCGAGGGTCGGCTTTAGCCGCCCGAGCGGGATAAAAATAAACGTGACGTCATCGGAGCAGAGTTGTTGATTTGTGATGAACCACTCTGTAACATGTTTGGAATGCCTTTCAACAACGAAAATCTTTATGGAAACTTAGTCATATATCTGTAATAGAGGAACACAATTATTCTCACGTTACACAAATGTTCCCTTTCGACAAAAATATTTACTAGTAATATTTTAGCAAATCTAAAGCAAAACGATAGTTTTGGTTTGTTTGTTGCTTTCATTTTGCCACCTGGTGTACTTGCGCATACTCAAGAGCTCCAAACATGACGAACAGCGCGTCGACTTTAGCGTACCGCGTAAACGCACTTCCTTGAGCACTGCCGCCGGGCGTGACGCGCTAATTTGCATTTCAACTGTGGGTTGCATAACGAATCACCAACTGTAACGCTCCTGACCGGAGATACGGTGAGTTGTTTGAATGGAGATTCATATCGTTGAATACTGCTGCTTTCTTCCTTTTCTATCAGTTTTTCAGTTGGAAAGAATAACTTCTGAGAATTCTACAGACTTATCCTATACTTGTAAGCTATTCCTGCAAATTTCAAATATTTTGAGTCTTTCGGGCGGATCACTGATACACTGATAGTGTCTTTAAAGAGGGATGAGCAGCGATAATGCGAAAGGATAAAAAAATGTAAAAAAGCTAAAGTGTGGTGTCTAAATGGTAATTCACATTTACCTAAAATTAATTCTACAAAGTCGGCATAATTTCTATTGATATTTTCCCTTAAAAATCAATGGAACCACTTAAAAAAGTTAAAATGATACATTCAGCAACTAGTATTGCAGGGTCCCCTTCAGCTGGACAAGTTATTAATCTTTCCCCTGATTTTCTAAAAAGGATTAGTCCAAACACTTTGAAACATCATATCAGCTGGTCACAAGTATACCATTTTCAGCATGGCTACTTAACATACTTTTTAATACAATGGTAACACCTATTGTGCTTTCTACTATATTGTTTGAATACCCATTCAATACTAATTTGAAACCAATAACCAATTTAAGGGTATTTCATGATCCACAACCTCGTTCAAAACTTAAAAGGTTGTTTTTGTATTATCTGAACTAAAGGCTTAAGTATAGTATGTGTGCCTAATCTTTTGTGCAGGTTTGACTTATTCTGGAAGAAATTGTTAATTTTGGTTTTTTTCTGCATGTAAATGGACAGAAATTAAAACACAATGGCCTTGGAGAACTATGGTACAAATATTTGCTCATAAAATCAAAATACATCAACAGAATCAAATGAAATTTTGCAAATAAACTTTCTCAAGGATAACTAATGAATCAGAAACAAAACTGAAGGTGCTAGGATCATAAAATGCACCTTTAATTACCATAAAAAACAGACAATTATGGCTATAAAAAGTTAATCAGTAGGCTGCTATATATGCAGGATCAATTTGCTTTATGTTCCTAAAAAAAGCATATTCGATTATATTGAATATGTGCTACACCAATAAGACACACTATTGTCTTTCAATAGAATTTTGAAATAATTGACACAAGCTCATTAGCAGCTTGTAAATCATTTGGTGTTATTAAGCTTCTATGTCACATTGACACAATTACATTTTCATCCATTCATTGCAAAGGACCCATTACCGGTTATGTGAATTAGGCACAATTACAACAAACAAGAAGCTTTCACATTATTAGAATTTTAGTGGTAAAGATTAGCCTTTTCTGACATTCAGCCACCACAAGTTTGTGGGCATTACCAGATGATATCAGGTTACAGTTACATTGAAAACAGCCTCGAGGCGAGACATTATTCTCGAAATCTAGGGTAGGTTCCGGCCAGAATTGACTGTCTCCCTAGCTGTTAGCAAATGGTTCAGCTTCATCACTGCTCTAAAACAATGAAACCCCTTAAGTGAATCTGGGCTAAAGTAGCCCAAAGTCCAGCGAAAGTGTTAGTTGCGCTAATTCAACAAATTGTAATAAATTATGGTATAGAATTTTGACAATGCTACTCTTAGAAGAGTGCAGGTAGAGGTCAAAAGAGGAAGATTAGCACATGGTGTATTTGAGCAACATTGATCTAATAGACAATTTGCACGATCCCCATAATGCATCTCGTATATTGTGCCAATTTCCATTGGGAACTTGTACCAGCCTCAAGTCAGCTAAACACATACGGTTTAGTGTAATATGGATACCAGAAAACTTACCCTATCTGTGACATTGCGCAGTTGAACTGTATTCGTCCAGCAGGTGACAATTAGGGCATGGTTACGATTGAAAATACCACCTTTTGTCGTAAATTTCAACATCAGTGCCGCTGTTGTTTTTTGTTCCTTTGATATTCTTCTACATTTCTGTAAGATTAACTTCACATGAAAGGTACTTTGTATTGTAGTTTTAGGCCCTGCCTGGCGACGTGAACGGACAACAAAATTTTTTGTAAACATGAACTCTGGTACAAGTTACCGGATGGAAATGGGCACAATACGAGATGCATTATGGGGATCACGCAAATCGTCTATTGCAACTAAACTATTAACAAGGCATCTATAGGTAAAATGACTTATATTAACCATGCTTTGAAAATTGCAGGAACTTTTATGTACACTACAGTTAAAAGAAATAAAATTTGTTGTACAATGTTTCACTCAAAATATTTAACATGTATATCATTTAAAATTTCATTAATATAAACTATACTTTTTTTATTCAAATATCAAAAACAATATGGAAGGGTGATGCAAGCATGTGGAATTCGTTCCCAGGTACACAATGTCCCTTGCAGTGATTTATACAGTGCCTTTCCATAAGATCAAAGCACTTCATATTTATTTCGCTGCCACCAGGAAATCATCAGAATCATTTTGTTTCATCTAGGTGGCTGCCCTTTAAGCGCTCAAACCTATCAACATGAAAATATGATATTCCCATAACAGCTCCCCATTTTACACCTGGGTGGAGAGAGGCAAGCAAAGTAAAGTGTCTTGCCTAAGTGCACAACACATTGGTCACAGGTCACAGTGGGACTTGAACCCACAACCTTCAGATTATGACTGGGTTGCTTGACTCACACCCCATTGAGTCTTGGGCCAGTGGTTCTTCTGACCGAGTATGAGATTAAGAGTCCAATAAGTGCAGGGTTAACCCCTTTGTGCCACACACACACACAGATAAACACATACATACACACATAGTAACCAGAGGGTGTTTTGAATCAATCCCACAATGCTTTGCAATGTGCCTATACTATACTGTACTAAACACATGTCAGTACTTAGGGATAAAAAGTGTTCAAAAGTTTAAGAACCACAAGACATTTCATGATCTTGCAAAAAATTCCCTAAGTACTAGCACCTTGTGGGCTAAAATGAGTCTAAAAGTCAGGTTTTTTATGTGTTAAGAATAAGATTTTTGTGGGATCACATGACCTCATAGAAGTGAAATTTCCCAAAATTGGTGCATTGTGGGATTGACTCAATACACCCTCTACATAGTACCAAAGGAATCCTAATGTACCTTTCTGCTTGCAGCAGAAGACACAAAAACTGTCATAAAGTGGTATCCGCAACTGTATCAGCCTCGTAAATCACATTTATTGCAAAAATACTATGATAAACAAATATACTCTATTCCCTACCACTGTGCAATGAGGTCAGCACCTGATTTGGTGGTCGCAGCAGTACGTGCCGTGTGCCAACTTAAGGCAATGGTGTTTTTACCCACGTGCACAAAGACGGCATATTGAGATGCATGCGTAAAAGTTATATAACATCACTGCACAGATATAGAGAAATGGAATTCAGTTACTATACATTCATGTCCAATAATGCTCAATTACCTCGATGTCTTTAAGCAATCAGTACTTGACAGATATTCAAATCTTTAAGAAGTACTGCATATAATAAATACATCAAGTATATATCCTAAAGATCAATTTACAAGTAAAACAACACAACACAATAAAGTTTACAAAACACTTGCAGGTAGATTTCTTCACATGACACATCAGGCACCTAAGAATAACAAAATCTTACTTTGAACTGTCTCTGTTGCTGTGTCATTTCTAAACAGAAATTAGAAGAATACAAAGTCTACAAATTGAATTCAAAATTATTTCAAAGGTGATGATGAAAACTGTTAAATATTAAGAACACTGTAGCTATAATAAAATGTTAAATTCAAGGCATTGATATATTTCCTGAATTTTTAACCAAAAACTAAAAATAGTGTTAAAAGATGAACTTCCTTGTATAATAAATCTGATTAGTACTTTAGAAAAAAGCATGTGTAATGAGCTCTCACTAGCAACATCAGGCACTAAAAATTTCCTTTAGCCCATAATATGGATCCCATTTGAACCCCCCCCCCCCTAGAAAAACCCTGCAGTACACCTTATATAAAGTTAGCAACATTTATCTGGACACACCTTATAAGAAGCATCAAATTTAGAGGCAAGGTTGGAATAGGATCTTCCTTGCCATTTTTGCCCATTTACTGCAATAAATTGTGAATAGTGAGCTAGGTATGTTATACACTTTACCGTTTTTTCTTTTTCCCAAATACACGATATATCTTACTAATGATGGAAGAAATAATGCACTCGACTCACCATTTGTATGTAATATACTATGGTTATATGCAAAATATATATCAAATGGGTGATCAAATGTTTACAGAGTGTGAATGATGTTTTGAATAAATGATATGTGTAAAACTTCTGTACAATGAGTAACATTTTAATAAAACAACTTAAAACATAAAACAAAAGTGTAAGTATAAAAGATCCCACACGCACTTAATTTGTGGTTTGCCTGTTTTTGCCATGTTTTTTTTTTACATTTTTGTTACATTTCAATTATCTGGAAAACAGAGTAGCTCCCAATATTGATTTTGATCTGTTGCATATGCCTCTGGTCAAGGACAGACTCAGGAAAGCATCACATGTCAGGAGTTGCAGAGCAAACTTTAGAAACTTCACATTCTATTGTTGCCAGGGAAAAAAGCATCCTAATTCCCCACCCCTCACTGATGATGCAAGCAAGATATGTGTTCTAGATCAAGTTGGATTAAAATTCACGGATCATGCAACAAAGTAAGTCCAACTGTGAGATACTGGCATGTGGAATGCAAATTGTTCTGCATGTGTGTCTATAACAGTGACACAAAAATGATTGTCAATGAGCTGAAGGGCATCTTTGTCAACCTGAAGCATTCTTACACTTCAATTATATTTTTAAAAAGTTTAAGGAAAAAACAAAGAAACAAACAAAAAAACACAGACACGTTATCATAATACTATAATATATTATAACATTGTCACCCTCATAAAAATTTGCCTGTCATTTGTCGCAGTTTTGAGGAGCGACAAGAAACAGTTTTGAGAAGCAAAACAATTTCTTTTATTCTCCAATTACACTTTTCTTGTACAAACACACATCAATGGGAAGGTTTTGTTGATACAAGAAATAGCCAAAATGCTTGTCTCTTTCTCTTATGTTATTTTATGTTTAAAATGTAACATATGACTTTGGCACTTTATATGAGGGTGACAACATTATGCTTTGGCAAGTAAGATTGGGTCAGGAAAGCATTTGGATATACCTATAATTTTTATAAAAAGGATCAATAAAAAGATTAGCACTTGGGAGTTCACATTCAATAAAGAAGAATTATGCAGGAGTAAAGAATTTACACAATGACCAATAGTTTAATATTTAAATATAGAATAAAAAAAAAAAAAAAATCCTTCCTCTTCCACTACCTTGACAGTATCAAATTATTTGGTCAGCTCAACATAACATGTGTCACAGACTCGCACAGCTTTCTTGGAGGATGCTATGGCGGCGCTCTTGCTGGAACATTCGTTGCAGTAGATGTTGCCACAATTTCGACAGTGATGCTGGAAGTAAAGGCAGAATAATTTATGGTCAAATAGCTGTTTTAAATTGGCAACAAATACAGGACAGGGTTGTCTGCAGTGGATAACCATTGTTGGTAATGATAGAACACATGCTCATGTTTAAAATGGTGAAGAAATCAGAAATTTGTGTAAAAACAAAAGCACTAAGGTTGATACTATCCTTAAGTAAATAACGTCTGCTGATCTACGATTAGTTACCAACACATATGATGAAGACTATCCAAGGCTGAGCATTTTGAGGAAAACTCCATACATAGGTTTTTGGTACATTTAATTATTCATGCTCCTCTCCTTTTCAAACGGAAAAATTAATTCCACAACTTTTTCCACAATTTATAACCCATTTTTAAAATTCCATGACTTGTGCAGGCTCTGTGGCTACCTAGGTGAGTTGGGCAATGGCTTTTTTCAGTTCTTGTCCCTGAACAAAACCCGCAATACCCATTTTCTATCCAATTCCCAATATATGGGCAAGGACAGAATATCATAGGGCCTATTAAGGAAATTCATTTACCCCCCCGGCACTACACCAAGGTTTAACACTTTGGTATTTAGCGGGACCCTCTACATCATGCTAGGTAGGTTTGTACTCTCAAATTGTGGTGTCACTTTTTTCATAGGAGCCATTTTAAGTTTACACATATGGGTCAAACTTTCAAAATGCCCTCAATCCATGTTGAAAGGTACCCATATGTCCATCTAATTCATAATGATTGCAAAAATGTATATTTACCACCTATGACAGGGTTCTCAATAGGAGGCGGTGGGCCCACGGGCCAAATCCACCCACCAACCATTATATTGGCCCTCGACTTGCCCTAAAATATAAAGACAAACATAAGAAATTCAGGTGTATTTGGCCCTCAGCAGGGAACTTTTTCAAACGTGTTCGGCATTCTCTGCCCTTCCGCGATATAGTGAGAAACCCTGACCTATGACCATTGGTTTTGGAGTTATAGGGGTACAAAATGACTAAAATGTGACAAAGGTCAATCTCATTTTGTACGGGGGTCACATTAAAAGTTATCTGATTATATTTTAATACTTGATAAATATGACTGAGGTAAGAGTACCCTCCCAAAGTATTGTTTTGATTATGTTAAATGTTACGGAGATAAGGGTCAAAAGTCAACGGCCATTTGGATTAGTTGCCTATGACCTATTTTGTTGCAGTACATGATAACTATACACTGCAGATGGTACAAACTATTCCTTATTTTGACACATTAAGCTAGATGAACAAGTTCTTCATTTTTCAACAAAATTGGAGCAACTTGACCCCTGAACAAATAGAAAACTGAAATTGACCTTTTCTTAACATTTTAGCCATTTTTACCCTAAAACTCCCAAAGCAATGGTCATAGATGGTACAAACTATACATTTTTGGAATCCTTATGACTAGACGGACAATATGGCACACATTTCAACATGATTGGAGCATTTTAAAAGTTTGAACCCTGTAAAAAAAAAAAAAAAAAAAAAGATGCAATGAAACGCAAACTTTGGCTCTCGTTGCATCTGGGCCGTTAAAAATAAAAATAGATTGCCCCTCGTTGCATTTGGGCCGTCGGCCGGCAAAACGACCCGGTCCGGGTTAGGGTTAAGCTAGATGAACAAGTTCTTCATTTTTCAACAAAATTGGAGCAACTTGACCCCTGAACAAATAGAAAACTGAAATTGACCTTTTCTTAACATTTTAGCCATTTTTATCCTAAAACTCCCAAAGCAATGGTCATAGATGGTACAAACTATACATTTTTGGAATCCTTATGACTAGACGGACAATATGGCACACATTTCAACATGATTGGAGCATTTTAAAAGTTTGAACCCTGTGTAAACTTAAAATAGCCCCTATTGAAAAAGTGACACCACAATTTGAGAGTACTAACTACCTTGCGCTGATATAGAGGGTCCATACTAACTACCAAAGGTGTCAAACCTTTTCTGTAGTGAGGGGTAAATGATGATGTTTGACCTGGGTCCATGCTCCTCCTCTAATACTTCTGGATAAGATCAAAGTCAAGATGGTCACAGTATGTTGATCCTGTGTGGGATCAGGATGTTGTACCATTTCATAGTCTTATCTGACTTACTATGCTTCTATTGCATGATGCACTACTATTGTATTGTGTTAACTGTACAAGACTAGACTACATCTACTACAAGCACTTTGAGCAACCATCACATATTTACTTTTGTAATGTAATCTAGATTTACTGAGCACTTAAAGGTTTGCCCCAGACTTGTACTGAATTCTCTGGAAAGTAGACAAACATACTTGACATATTACTGGACTATCCAAACTGGCCTGGACTAGGCAAAAGAGACTCCCGGCAACACTCCAATTTGGTCATTTGGTGAAGGGATTTGGTCCGGAATGCCCTGGATGTCTTTAGTGGTAACTTTGTTTTAGACTTATCATCGTATTTCACACAGTTCCACACCTTTAAGGCTATTAATAACCATTTGATAAGAACATTCTAAATTAGATATTTAATTTTTCACAAACTTTAAGGCAAACTGATATTTTGGGGGAGGTTCTTGAAGTGATTATACACATATAAAAACCTACAATAAATTATGATAGCAATCACACATTGACAACCTACCTTTCTCACAGTAACAGAGAAAGTCTTATTGCATTGCATACAGTTGTACACCTCACTATCTGATGCCCACTTGCGAGTCATGTTTCTAGTCTGTGTAATCTGCAGGCTCTGATTCTCTCGTCCCAACTCGTGAATGGCGGCCTGCGCATCTTCTAGCTTACGCCGCATCTCTACCACCTTGCCTTGCAATCTCTGCACCTCATTCTCACCAGCAAGACACCTAATAACATGACACAATAACTGGTATAAGCAAAACATTGGATAAAGTGACTCTGATACAATTTAAATATATTTATAGTGCAATTACATAAGATCATTGTGCTTTACAACTTATTCCATTGCTACTAGGAAATTATAGAATTATTATTTCAAATAGGTGGCTAACAGTTAAATGCAACAACCTTTAGTTTCAGCATTTACATTGGATTATTTCACTACAAGCTTGCAGTGCTCCCCGTTTCACCCCTGGGTTAAGAGAAGGTGGTGAGGTAAAGTGCCTTGCCGAAGTACACAACCCGCACTGTCACTAGACTGATTTTACTGCCAGCTAAATTTTCATGTCATCTTTCCAAAATACTCTCATGGGTCATCTTCAACTGCTATTAAAGGCACAGATGCAGGTAACATTTTTGTGATGGATAGCAAGGCCTCCAAATTCCCTTGAGAGCTGTTTTAAATTGTCACCAATACAGACAGGGTTGTCTCAGGGTGAACCCATGGTTGGTAATACACATAGAACACCCATACTCATTTTTACAAATGGGGTGAAGAAAATCAGAAATTTGTTAAAAACAAAAGAACAAAGTTGATACTATCCTTAATTAAGTAAATAACGTCTGCTGATCTACTATTAGTTACAAACCATATGATGGACTATCCAAGGCTTGAGCTTTCGAGGAAAAAACCAGCCATACCTCGGTTTTGGTTAACCATTTAACTTTCAGCCTCCCTCTCCTTTTCAAAACCTGGAAAATAATTCCACAACTTGTCCACCATTTATAATACCAATTTTTAAAATTCCCATGACTTACATGCAGGCTCTGTGGGTTTCTACCTAGGATGAGTGGGCAATGCTTTTAACAGTTCTTGTCTGAACAAACCCGGCAATACCCATGTTCTAAAATCCAAATAATTCCCAATATTAGGGCAGGAGCAGAATATCATAGGATTCTTATTTAAGGAAATTCATTTTACCCCTCACTACACCAAAGTTTACCACCATTTGGTATTAGCGTGGACCCTCTACATCAAATGCTAGGTAGGGATTTACTCTCAAATTGTGGTGTCACTTTTTTCATATATGAGCCAATTAAAGTTTTACACATATGGGGTCAAACGTCAAACTGCCTCAATCATTTGAAATGTATGCCATGTCCCTCTAACATAAGGATGCAAAAATGTATAGTTGTAACCACCTATGACAGGTTCTCAATAGGCGGCCCACGGGCCAAATCCGCCCCCAACATTGATATGTGGCCCTCGAAACACCCTTGCTCAAAAGATATAAGATAAACATAAGAAAGTTCAGGTGTATTTGGCCCTAAGTAGGGAACTTCAAATCAGTGTTTCGGCATCCTCTGCTGGCCCTTCACAGCTAATAATATTGGGAACCTGACCTATGACCATGTTTGGGAGTTATAGGGTAAAAATGACTAAAAATGGTACAAAAGGTCAATCTCAGTTTGTATCCGGGGTCATACATTAAAAATTATCTGCTATATATTTAAAATAACTTGCAAATTATTGACTGAGGTAAGAGGACCCCAAAAGTAAGTTTGATTAGGTTAAATGTTTACATTACGGAATAAGGGTCAAAGACGGTCAACCCATTTGGATTATGTTGCACCGAGTGACCTATTTTTTGTTGCATAACAAATGATAACTTAGACACTGCAGATGGTACAACTATTCCCTGATTTTGACCATTAAAGCTATAATGAACAAGTTCTTCTTTCTTTTTCAAACAAAATTAGCAAACTTTACCCCTGAACAATAGAAATCTGAAATTGACCTTTTCTAACATTTAGGCCATTTTTCCCCTAAACTCCCAAAGCAATGGTCTAGATGGTACAAAACTATACATTTTTGGAACCTTTATGACTAGACGGACAAATGGCACACTTTCAACCAGGATTGGAGCTTTTAAAAAAAAAGTTTGAACCCTGTGTTAACTTAAATAGCTCCCTATTGAAAAAGTGACACCACATTTGAATAGTACTACCTACCTTGCGCTGATCTAGAGGGTCCCTACACTACCATAGAGTGTCAAACCTTTCTGTAGTGAGGGGTAAATGATGATGTTTGACTCGGGGTCCCATGCTTCCTCCACTAATATGTCCTGGATAAGAATCAAGTCAAGATGGTCCACAGTATGTGGATCCTGTGTGGGATCGATTTTGACCATTTTCATAGTCCTTACTGTCTTACTAAGCTTCTATTGCAGATCACTACTATTGTATTGTGTTAACTGTACAAGACTAGACTACAAGCTACTACAAGCACTTTGAGCAACCATCACATTTTACTTTGTAATGTAATCCTACATTTACTGACACTAAAGTTTGCCCACCACATGTACTGAATTCTCGGAAAGTAGACACAACTACTGGACATATTACTGGAACTAAATCAAACACAGGCCTGGACTAGGCAAAGAGACGCCCGGCACACTCCAATTTGGTGCATTTGTGAGGGATTTGGTCCGGATGCCCTGGATGTCTTTAGTGGTAACTTTGTTTAGACTTATCATCGTATTTCACACAGTTCCACACCCCACACCTTTAACTAACTTATTACTAACCCTGTGATAAGAACATTCTAAAGTAGATATTTAATTTGTCATTCACAAACTTTAAGGCAAACTGATATTTTGGGGAGGTTCGCTTGAAGTGATTATGACACATATCAAAACCTACAAGAAATTATGAAGGCAATCCACTTGACAACCTATACCTTTCATCACAGTACTAGAAAAGTCTTCTTGCATTGCATACAGTTTTGTACACACCTCCGATCTGATGCCCACGTTGCTAGTCATGTTTAACACACTGTGTTAATCTGCAGGCTCTGATTCTCTCGTCCCAACTCGTGAATGGCGGCCTGCGCATCTTCTAGCTTACGCCGCATCTCTAACACCTTGCCTTGCAATCTCTGCACCTCATTCTCTCTCTCCACAAGACACCTAATACATGACACAATAATTGGTATAAGCAAAACCTTGGATAAAGTGACCTCTGAATAAATCTAAATAATACATATTTATACTGCAATTACATAGATCATTGTGCTTTACAAACCAAGTTATTCCATTCCAAGGCTTACTCAGAACTAGGAATTATTTATTCAAAATAGGTGGCTAACATTTAATGCAAACAACCTTTAGTTGTCAGCATTTAAATTGGATTTCACACATATGTTTTATAAATCAGTTAACTGAAGCCTGATTCCCTTTCCAAAGTGACTGAAAGACTGCATTTCCCGTCTGAGAATGGAATGCCCAAATTACCATAATACCAACCCCTAAAAAAGAGAATGTTCCGACCAGTGCCCCAGATCACACCTGTCGGCCGTTACTCTTCCTCAATTCCTTTTTGGCTCAAACCCACACTGACGCGTGAAATATCATGCGTGGGGCGGGCCCGGAAGCGGGAGAGGCAACATTGAAAGGCATAGGCCGTCAGTTTAAATGATTTATAAAACATAATGTGTTGTTTGAATAAATCATTACACTGAACTGCATTCCTTTACAACACCAATGTTGACTGAAATATATGCATTAACCCCCCGTTGAATAAGAATGTTCAATCAACATCAGACTAGCTCACTCGTCGTGGGGGGGTGGGGGGGGGAGGGGTGGAGCATGATATTTCAGAGCAGCCATAGGATGCAGTCAAAAGTAACCAAAACGCCAGACCCAAAAACCCATGGAATCTAGATTCGAAAAGTCAGAACCACTAACTAACTCACCTAGACAGTGGAGGACACCAAGGGTGAGTAAGAGGACCTCAAACTTGTATGTTCGATTAAAAGACCTGCCAAGTTTTTTTGGAGGTGCCGAAGCCGCTAATCCCCACGCCGAGAGAACCCCAAAGCCGAAGGAAAGAGGCAGAGTAGAGCACCGCAGAGACTGAGTGCGACGTAGGCCCTTGACAAAGGGCCACACACACACCCCGCGGCAAAAAGGCGAGGACAAGCCCTCACGCCTCGGAACAACTGAGGATCCGGGGAAGGAGCCAGAGAAGCGCGAGGCGGACCCGCGTAAAACGCGGGCAAAGAGCCCAAACCCAAAAAACTGAGGAGCGGGCCCCTAGAAGGTCCGATCAGAGCACCAAGAAGAACCCCGGGAAGAGAGGCCCGGGGGAGATAAAGGTTGAGAGACTGATGAGGCTAAGGCCCCCATCTTCCGGCGAGGGGACGAGGCTGATATAACAGTCGGACCCTGACCCGGAGGAAGAGGCTACAAGGAGAAGAAATCTCCAACTATATCCCAGCCGTGAGAAGGGCCCCTAGAAGAGTAACAAAGGCGAGTGCTAGAGCGACGCCAGCACCCAAGGACGATTGGGGCTTCGCCAAGAGGCTGCTCGCCGATAGAACTCAGAGATATCGGTCAAAACGAACGCCTTCCAGGAGTCAATGGAACAACCAACGTCAACGAAGGGCGAACCAAACAACCTATGCTGTGGTAGCTGAGCTAGTTGAACGCGAAAAATCCAGAGACAGCGGATGGATCGGAAACAGCCCACAAAGCCTCAAAAAATCGAAAGTCCCACCATCAGACTGTCACGTCAGGAGGTTGAGGGACGATCAGGCCTCGACTCGGAAGGAAGACAGAACCAAACACTCGAGGGAAACGAACGATGCGATACCTCCGCAAAACCGGAAGCCGCGGCCAACCAGCACCGGCAACCGAAGAGCAAGTCAAATGACTAGATTAAACAAATAAAATAGCACTTCCCCCAGATCGGGCAGCGTCAAACCTGGCCCACAAAAGTGACAAAGTGGGTAAACCACTGAGAAGTCTACCAGAGGGTAGAACCAGAGCTAGCTCTGCAGAAAACCACAGTCTATCCCCGAGAGGCGACCCTAGTCGAGAGCTCACTAACCGCTAGGGGAAGCCCGAGCAGAATCATAACCAGTGGCGACTGTCAGCAGAGAGCGGGTGCAAAGTCGTGAAGGAAAGAATGAACCTAACAAGCCGAACTTCTGGACCAAACGACAAAACGTTATCGAGGAGGCAAACAAAGCCGCGTTGTAGGGCCGAAACCGGCTTACGGCAAGATGCCACACCAAGAAGACTGCCCCTGGACAGCACAGAGCAACAAGCGCTTTCGACACAAGACTTCCGGGAGAAGAGAGTGAATAGAGCCACCGGAGAGGTGATACCCGACGGGGGCGAGATCACGAAAAAAAAGGATCCACCAACGCCTCGAGAAAAGTGAGTAACCAACTCGTCAACCCAACTCGAGACGTGAAAAACATGAGGAACTGACTCACAACGGGGGATTACGCCCCAAGACTTCCCTCTCCGGAGAGCGGAAAGCTCCCACCGACCGAAGTGCGAAGTGGGCAGGCCACCATTCAAGAGCTCCCAGGTCGTAAAGCACAGGAGCCAGAGCAACCGAACGTGCCCCCCCCCCCCCCCCCCCCACAGGACCCCGAGGGTACTAAGGGGAAAGCCCAACATCCAGTCCACACGGCGGGAAGACAAACCAAGTCAACTCTGCCCGGACAACTGAGAAAGCCGCCTGAAGGCGAGTTCGGAGAACCCCCCAAACAGGAGTAACCGTCCGTCCCGGGGAATCCCTCTAGGCATCACAGTTGAGACAGAAGAGCGTTGGCAAAGAAAACCCCACACCACAGAAGAGATCGAACCACGGAAGCCTGAAAACCGCTGGGAGGAGGAGGGAAACCCCTAAGACAGACCCCACTATCGGGAGCACACCCCTGCCTGAAGCCCTGGAAACCAGCGCTAGGCCCGGACGATCCCCAACGCTAGCCCGGACGAGCCCAACGCTGGCCAACAAGCCCGACCTAAGTCCCGTATGACAAGCCCCAAAGAGGGGCACGGTCGAGCCCGACCCAAAACACTTGTCCAGGGTCGCCCACCCCCGAGTGAGATCTCTGCGGACCAGGATAGTCCAGCTGTGAGCCAAAGGAATGTGCGAGAGACCTGTCAAAGCCAGCCCCTACCTCCCTAACAAACGGGAGAAGGGATAGTCCAGGCGAAGTCGAACGACCTCAAGGGCTAGGAGTTAAGCCTGGGAGCGCGGGTAAGGGTAGGCAACAGAGCCATAACCACCAGCGCACAGTACGAACAGAGCCCAGAGGGGGCTAGGGCATCCCCCTGGGTGGGAGCCAAGCCGCCGAAGATGAACCCGATCATCAGCGTCAAGACTGAATAACCAAGCCCGAGACCGGCAAGTGCAGGCTAGGCCCCCCGAGGGCACCAGCCGTCATGTAGGCCGAGGTCTCGCCCCGCACATAGTGAGGCAGAGGCAAGGAGACACAAGTGCCAACGATCAACTTCCCCATACGGTTGTACGGCCAAGGTAAAGTACATAGAGCCCCTACCCCAGGCCTGAGCCGGCCCAGTGAATCCCCGTGAGGGCCACCACACCAGCATAGTGCATGAGTGCCTTATAACCCCGAAGGGAGCCAGGGTAATAACCAAAGCAGCGGGCATCAGTCCCTAGGCCAGTCCCTACAATGGCCCAGCCAAGCTTCTGTGAAGAACCAGGCCACCTCCCACCCCGAATGGAAACTTAAGGGCTAAGTCAAAGAGAATCAACTTAAACGATGAGAGCCCCCCCAGGCCGAGCCAAAGCGAAGTCAAAAGACCGCCAAGGCCTATATGGCCACGACCGTCCCTAGGAAGCCAAGGGGCTAAAGCACCCAAAGCCATATGCAAGTCAGGCTAGAAACATGGTCTAGACCCCAAGGGGGAACAGAGAATAACGCCAGACAACGGCAACTGTCACTAGGCCCCGACTCGGAAGCGGCGCTAGGCCACGCTGATCCCCAGGAGAGGAGCACGAATCTGCATCATAGCTAGAGTCAAAGCTCCCCGAGGGAGACACGGACCATGCTATGTCAGTAACCTAACAGCAGAGCCTAAAGCCAGGACAGCTAAGGCCCAAATGGCCCACACCTACTGGCAGAGCCCGAGGCCTCACGTCGCCCTATGGTGCAACACGGGCGGGCCCGGACTAGCACCCACGAAGGAGCTAGGCTCCGTTACAAGCAACAGTCAGTTCCGCCAAAGAAGGCAGCGACGGAAGCTCCGGCGACCCAGAGCTGAAAACCCATGGGAGCCGGGAGCTGAGTGCATAAAGGCTAAGGACTGCATCCCGACGAAGCTGCAGGCATAGCAGGAGCCCCCCCGTAGGGGACCCCGCACGCCGAACACCTAGAGACAAACGCAGAGATGACGCGTTAACCCAGGACTACACAAGGCCTGAGAGGCTTTCACGCCAAGCAAGGCGCCTGCCAGCCAGGAGTGCAGCCACTTAAGCTAGGCCGCCCCGTAGGGGAGCCCACTCGCCAAAGAGCAGACTTGAGTATACCCACGAGAACCACCGAGACCTACGGCATCCTGCACACTGCCCGAGAGCCACGGCCGGCGCGACAATCCCCCACAGGGAGACAGTCGCGGCGGCGAGAGTTGAAAGTCAACACCAGGAAGGTGGACAAACACACCCGAGCAACCGCCCCCGTAAGAGGAGACCAGATGGCTGTATTTAATCCCGAAAATCCACCCAACACCGGCTATAAACGGGCCACCCCCCGGAAATCAACGCCGAGACGCGGATAAACGGCACCATGCGCGGCGTACACACCCTCTACGGGAGGAGACGCGGCATAAAGGATTGACTGGTATCCAATCAACCCAAGCCAATCACCTTCGAGAGGTGAGACGCTATAAGGGAGTCGTACTGCTCCACGCCCGAGGCGGGAAAACAACCCCTAAATCCCCGGAGTCACGAGCTATACACCCGCAAGAGGGACTTATAGCGTACAGAGGCTACCCGGGCACGCAGCGCGCCCTAAGAGGCATGCTGTCAGCCTGCACCCGAGTCCCCATTTGTGGGAGGTAAGCCCCGAAGGCTAACCCACTAGGGCGCCGAGAACGAAACACCCACTGGGTCCCCGGAACGGCGGAACCGTGTAGCGGGAACAAGCGCTGGACGAACCGCAACATAAACCGCACACTAACCCCCGCGTGAGCAGGGGACCAACCTGGCGAAGCGCGGCGCGCCCCATTCCCCTAGCCCGTAAAGCCTGTAAGAGCCATTGCAGCACTAGCCAGATTAACCCCGCGGGGGCTAGCAAGCTAGCCATGCGGGTAGGCCGAAGCAGCTGGACCGTGCGGGGAACTACGCGGAAACGAACCGCCGCCATTAAACCCAACACGAACCGCACGCGTGAAGCGGGTTCAACCTAGCAAAAAAAAAAAAAAAAAAAAGCTCGCTGCGGCGCACCCCCTGTCTAGCCCGTGAGCCCTGGACGCACGCCCACAAGCCAGATTAACCCCGCGGGCGTCTAGGCAGCCATGCTTGGTGTGCCGTAAAGGCTGAACCCAACGGAACTATCGCCGGACGAACCTCCCAGTAACCGCGCACGTACCTAACCCCCCCACCTCCCGCGTGAGCGGGGGCCACCTAGCGAACGCCGCGCGCCTCTCCTATCACCCGCGAAGGCTGGTGAAGCATGCAGCAAGAGCCAGTGATACCGCGTGACTACGAGCTACCAAGCGCGGGGAGCGTGCACATACACGACAACCCATCGGCGCCCCATAGCGGGGCCGCGAGGAACCCACCTCAGGCCTGACTATCAAGCCCCGAGGTGGGAACCACGGCAGCGCTGTTGCAGAGTCCGAGGACTCCCTAAACCATCGCAACGAGCGCACGGGGTCGATACTGGCGATGGATCGGCCGAGAGAACCCCGGCGTCACCATAGCCAACCCACCACTACCGGACGGACTGCAAGCCGCCATCCCTAGGAAAGGCAGAGCAGACCATGTAAGCCTGCACCGATAAAGCACCGAGCTAAATCAGGCGAGCCACCGCCGGCCGCGTGGTATTCCGTCAGCCCCCGAGGATGCTGCCTACCAGCATGCTCTGTTTATAACCAGAGGATGTCCCGCAGCCGCCAAACTCCCCGAGGGAAAAAGGCTAGCAGACCGCGCTACCTGCCCGGGAAGCCCCTAGAGGCTAACCATCGCTGCCGAGCGGGCCGGTAGCCGTGGTAGATGGGCGGAACTCTCGAGAGAGAAACGCCCTACTAACACCATGAAGTAGCCCGAAGCACACCACTTCAGGTGCTCCCAAACATCGGCGACCTTGGAGAGAACCTCGACCGGAAGCCGATACCCCCCCCCCTTTTCCTACTCGAACAAAGACAGGGAACCTGTGTTCAATGGCGACCCATTGAAAACTGAGAGGCCACCGCAAGGAACGAGCACCAAAACGGAGCAACAGCTGAAGCAAGACCCTAATGAACCACGGAGAAAAGGTCGCGGGGCGGCGGGCGGGGTGAAGCGAGCCAGATGGAGCCGCGCGTGTCTGAACGAAAACAAACAAAGAAAAAAAGGCTGCCGCGGTAAACCCGCCCGCCAACGCGGAGAACAGATACCGTCGCGGTAAACCAAGTCCCAACGTACATAATTTTCCAATAGTCAGTTTTTCAACATATTTTATTAAATACCACAAGCATAAGAATAAAATAATAGACAACAACTCACCCAAATAGAACTGTTTTATTGTTAAGTTGATAGTATGATAACTAAAAGAAACAAAACCAGGCTCCAAGAAGCAAGGCATCCAATGCACGCAACACCGCGCAATGGCTGCCTCCCTTTTTTTTTTTGTTTTTACCCTTTATTTTACCACTACACAGATCACATGACCGCACCGGCGGCAAAAAGGGATACCAATAAAAGCTCCCGACGGGTGTAAAAGTCCCGTTTATTCCGTCCGAAGAGCCTATAAATCCGTATATAATAATCCCAGTTTTTTTACAAATATATTCCAGATAGATTGTATAAAGTAGTAGGAGTATTCCATATGAGATGACAACTAGTAAGTATCAAAATCTCAGTTAATTTGGCTGCTATTGCAGAGCTGGCCGGAACCGCGTCCGTTTATTGATTAACACAATGTCGTAATAGGAATAGCTAGGCGACAGGGTTGGGACTGGGGTCACGGGTCGACCATTTCTTTCTTTTTAGGTGTTATTATGGTAAATTTAGGGCAATTCCACTCTGAGAAGTGGAATGCATATATTTCAGTCTATATTGGTGTAAAGGAAATCATTACTGTACTGATTACAGTTCACTACGAGCTTGCAGTGCTCCCCATTTCCCCCTGGTTTAAGAGAAGGTGCTAGGTAAAGTGCCTTGCCCAAGTACATAACCCTGTCGTCACTAGACTGATTTTACTGCCACTAAATTTTCCATGTCATCTTTTCCAAAACTTCATGGTCAATAATTCAACTTGCTATTAAAGGCAAAGATGCAGGTTCACATTTGTTGTGATGGACAGCAAGGCCTCCAAATTCCCTTGAGAGCTGGTTGTCAGCCCAAGTAGCCGACCTGTGCCAACCAGTGCAGTAACAACCCTGTACACAAGACATTGGCAACAGCGGGAAGCAAACTCCACCCCTTCACAGGAATCACGTGTCTATAGTGCATTTAGTTTCCACAAATCAGTGACATCACACTTCAGAGTAGGTTACAGGTAGTTCTCGCCGCGCCATCTAAGTCGGCTTTAACATGCGTATGGTATGCAGCGCTTTTCCAACAACGCTTGCGATTTATTGCTGTGATCACTTATATCACTTGACGTCACTGACTCGAGGTACGAGAAATGCACTATAGCGCTATATCCTAACCAAGAACCACACATGCCCTCAGAAGAAACGTCCAAAAATTCCCGCCATTCCCAGCTATACATATGGGCACACCCTGGCGGGGGAAGCCCAGTGAATCACGAGATTACTCAAGAGGCAATCATATTTCCACACACAAAACCGCAAGCCAAGTAGACATTGCCAAAGATCTACAAAACTGGGCCACAATACGATCATAATGATTTGAAGGGTGGATGAGAAGAGAAAGTAAGATGAAACAGATGTGGTTTACACACTAACGGCTCTTTAACCAGGATAGTCTTTTTTATTGGATATCCCACTGGAGTACATATTTTTGAACATCTTACCTTTCCAGAAGGCTTCTTCTTCTCTCTTCCTGAGTATTTTTTGCTGGGTAGCTTCCAACACTAAACAATTCCAAAAGCAGCATAAAATTAAAAGCTTGCAATGCTAACAGATAAATCCGTACTAATAATTTATACTGTCATGCAACATATGCCCACTGTAATTTACTCAGTACATGCTTAAACTGGCAAAAAAACATTTTGTTTTCGAGAAAACCTGATACACTGCCACTGCTTATTGAAAGCAGATTTGGTACAAACAGCTCTAGGCAATACTTTAAGGTTTACCATCATTTGAAACTTAAGTTAAAAAAAAATGCATTTATTTTTTTGTACAAGTGTCTTGTCCAATAACTTAAGGAAAATAAAAGGTAACGGAAAAGTGCGCTCCATTATATATAATACAAGTCCATAGTAATTGTCTCCAAGGGCGGTTTTTTCTTTTTTGGTTTAGTGAGGGGAAATAATATCTATCATCTACTTCAAATGGTGGTTTGGCACAAGACTTTTGGTTAAAATACAAAAATGACAAATTAAATTCATCATCCCACCCATGCACATTTAATCTGATCAATTTCTAAATTATAGTGGATGGAAATATAAGAAGATGTGTGTAAAGATACTGCGACTGCACAGATTATATTTGAGCAGCAATAAACACGAAAGAAATTGTAGAT